>JAXGGA010006362.1:0-70486 GCA_038373865.1 Uloborus plumipes
TTGTAAAGCTCGTGTGTATTATTTTTCCGTGAAATTTGACGAATTGTGTTCATGTTAGCCAGGAATGCCTTTAAGAAGACGAAGAAGCCCTTATCAACAGCTCACCGAGTTTAAACGACGTCGTACAATTTGGCTAAGAGACGGTGGATTTTCATTTCTCGACATTGCAGAAAGGCTTGGGTGGGAATGTTTCCACCATGCATGATTATTGGAAGCTATGGGCAAGGGATGGTACTACCTCAAGAAGATCGAGTTCCGAGCTGCCACGTGGCACGACTGAGAAGGAAGATCGCCGAATCTTGCGTACGGCTGTCGCGCATCGTACTGCATCTGCGGCTGACATTTGAGCTGCAGTTGGTACCGTCGTGACCCAAGGAACGGTAAGAAACTGTTTACTTCAAGGACAGCTCCGAGCCAGGCAGCCTGTAACTGGTATTCCATTGACTGCAAACCATTGCCTTTTCCGACGGCAGTGGTGCCACGACAGAGTTCACTGGAGGTCGGAGTGGAGATCTGTTGTAATTTTTGATGAAAACAGATTCTGAATTAGTGCCAGTGGTGGCTGTATATTGGTCAGAAGGAGGCCAGGGGACCGCCCGCATCCAAGCGGTTTACGGCCTAGACACACGGGACTCACACCTGGAGTTATGGTCTCTGGAGCAATTTCCTACGACAGCAGGGCCATTCTTGTGGTTATCCCAAACTCACTGACTGAAAATTTGTTGTCATTCTGTTAATTTAACCAGTAGTACAGCCCTTCATGAGTAGCATTCAAGGAGGCGTTTTCCAACCGGATAACGCTCGCCCTCACATCGCTGCTGTAACGCAATGTGCTCTACAGAGTGCCGACATGTTACCATGACCTGCAAAATCACCAGGTCTGTCTCCAATTGATAACGTATGGGATATCATGGGATGGCACCTCGAGCATCATCCACAGTCAGCAATGACGGTCCTAGTATTGACACAGCAAGTGCAACAAGCATGGAACTCCATACCACAAAGTGACATTCGGCACCATAATGCATTCATGCTTGCAGGCTTGCCTTCAAAATTCTGGAGGTTACACCCTCTATTAAATTAACATAATTTCACATTTGCACAGCATTTTCTTGAGCTTAAATTAGCCAGTGATCTTGTACATTTAATCAATTAAACATGTTAACTAGACAATTGCATTACCCAAATTTCATTACTCTACGGCAATTTTTTCTTGGTGTTGGGATTTTTTTTTCCGCCAGTGTATAAGTGAACATTGAACAAGCCTATTTAAAAGTCTAAAATGCTATATAAGTTCTAACGAGAGCATGAATAAGAATGTTTCTATAGAAACGGGACATATTACCACGGTTTGGGGGCAATTACTGTAACGTTTCAACAATGATTAAGAGAAGACAAAAATTGTAGCATACCTAATTACAAACTGTTCCCTTTAAAAAGATGCATAATAGATAATTATCCCTCTCCGAACTCTAGTTCATGCGGAAAAAATGCCTTCCGTGGCCATAAAGGCGAAAGATTAAAGAGGAAAGTGAAGAAAAATACGTATTTTTTAAGGAAAATAAATTAAATTTTTTACATTTTAGGGAAAATTCGGCGTATAAGTGAAATATTTATCTTTACAGCGACGCATAAATGAATGATACTCTCTTTATTTTGCTATGGAATGTGCTGGGACCATTTAAAATCGTCGTATAAGTGAAAAAAGCGCATAAATGAGGCGGCGTATAAGTGAGAGTTCACTGTATTTCAAAAATCTACTAGTATTTCGCGGCGTTGCGTCGTCCGCCGCGCCGTTTCTGCTAGCATGTTGTTTTCACTGCAGTGACAGTGCATTGGCAAGGAAAGAACTTTTACAGAGAGTTTTTTCTTGCGTTTTACATAGACGGACCTAAATCTCAAAATTGGTATAATTGATGGCGATCCGACGACATTTTGCTGGAAAAGCTTTTTCACCCCTTTTTATCAGGTGGTTTAAATATTGATCGATTTACTGATTTAAATGAATTGTTTTTAAGCTCATTATCAGTGCATCATACTTCAACAAAGATGAAGAAAAAAAAAGCGTGCTCTCAAGATCAAGAGTGGGCAACTTTTTGGTCGCCAATGGCGAGTAGACGCAAATTTATCAGTCGCCACTCTTTTTTTCCAGTCGCCATCTTTTGTAGAAAAAAAAGTAGCTGATTAGAAAATTAGCTTTCGAATTGATACTAAAACATGCATATTGTTATCATTAAATCAAGGTAAATATAACTAAATAATCCCACAAACACAGTTGATGAAGATGGCGACTAGGTGTTGAATGATATCTAAAATTTTAGTCAACACGTGGTGGGTGGCGACCGTATAATCTTGATCTTTAATCAGTCATTCAAGGTTTATTTTATCCACAATTCCTTCTCTTCACCTCTCACACCCTCTTGGATTTTAATAGCGTACTGCATGTGTTGGCAAAAACCTGATGAAAAAAAAATCCTAAAGTATTGCATAACTATTCAAAATCAAGAAATAAGAGGTATAAAAAGTATTGTAAATGATCAACCTGTATCCTTGTACTCTAATAAAGAAAAACATTAAAAAGAACCACTATTTCAGACCCATACATAGTTCTTTTAGATATTGATCTTGATCTCATCTTGATATTAGTACAATATTATACCCTGTGTCCCGAGAGGACGCTGCTCAAAGTAAAATTTATTTCCTACTCTCTGCACTTTTCCCCTGATGGTTGTCATAGTTACGGCGCTATGGACTTTTCCCCCCCTTAGCTTTTGCAACAATGGTTAAATGCAAACGGTTAAAATTGCTTTGTGTTTAAACTATCATTCTATTGAAAAATCAACGTCAATAAAGCACAACATTTTCTTAGAAGTTTTTGCTGCATTAATGTATGACTAGATTTGTTAGAAAACGTTGAGAAATAGTTGAGACATGAGGATATAACTAAAATCGTAAGCCTAATTCGATAGACATAGAATAAACGAAATGCCTCAACAGCAGTGCATAAAAAAAAGAGTGGAGCTGTTTTCTTTCGTACGGTTTCCATGGAAACGACGTAAAATTTCAGAACTTCATACGCCTATTTTCAAGTAACCGAGTAAAAGGTGGCACTAATATCAAAAATTGAAAATAGCGTTTATCAAATAAAAAACTCTCAGCAGTGTCGCAATTGAGGTTTTGAGGGTCAACGCCCTAAAACCTTTGGCTTGACATATACGAGGGCTATTCAGAAAGTAAGTTACGTTTTGGTCTAGCGCCGCAATTAGAGTGGCTATCGCGCAAATCTTGGTGTGTGAGTGTGCAGCAACTTAGTAGGCATCTAACCGTGCAAGTTAGAAGGTTGTAGTGTCTCTCGTTCGGTTGTTACAGGCTTTTGAAATGAGCGCCGCCATTGAAAATCCCGCCAGTTGTGAGGTGAGGTCAGTAATAAGGTTTTTACGGGCAAAAAAACTTAAACCCATAGAAATTTATCGGCAACTGTGTGAAGTTTACGGAAACAACGTGATCAGTGAAGGTGGCGTTCGCCAATGGTGCATACGTTTCAAGAATGGACGAAGTAATGTTCACGATGAAGAGAAGAGTGGGCGGCCAAGCATTGTGACCGATGAACTGGTGGACATTCTGGAAACGTATGCACCATTGGCGAACACCACCTTCACTGATCACGTTGTTTCCGTAAACTTCACACAGTTGCCGATAAATTTCTATGGGTTTAAGTTTTTTAGCCCATAAAAACCTTATTACTGACCTCACCTCACAACTGGCGGGATTTTCAATGGCGGCGCTCATTCCAAAAGCCTGTAACAACCGAACGAGAGACACTACAACCATCTAACTTGCACGGCTAGATGCCTACTAAGTTGCTGCACACCCACACACCAAGATTTGCGCGATAGCCACTCTAATTGCGGCGCTAGACCAAAACGTAACTTACTTTCTGAATAGCCCTCGTATATTAACAATTTGAATTTAAATTCACAGTTTATATCCATTTAACGATTGTGAACCCTCCCAGAAGTTGAACTCTGGTTAACTATAGAAATTAAACTCTTTCTATACTAGTTGGCTATTGGCTAGTGAGAAGTAGAAAAGCAACTAAATATTCTCAGAACTACAAAATGTGGAAATTTAGAAGTGAATTAATATTGTGAGAAAAATTTTTTTGAGACAAGGATCGAAATTTAAAAAAAAAAAAAAAGGGATTACTTTCAAATCTGAAGTTTTTTCTTAAATGATTTTTTTTTTGGCAGCGCAAGACTATTTGACACTAGACAGCGCATATTTACTATACAGTGTAGTATATGCATTAAATGCTTCATCGATATGCTACTACTTTTAACTACTCTATTCGGAGTATAAAAATATTAAAAATAAAAAAACATTGAATGCTGGATATAAGACATGAAGTAAAATAATGCCAAAACTAATTTGATTTTTCCATCAAGAGATTTCACTTTTTCGGAGGATGAAAAAATGCACTTTTTCTGTTCATGACAGATGGTAAATTTAATACCAATTTTCATTTCAATCATCATGATAGATTCAGAAAAAACATTCGAACATTTACAGTAGTCCATCATTTTTGGCATCATTTCAAATTGAGTTGCGGAAAGTTACATAAAACACATGTGCTTTTCGAAAAATTAAGGAAACGAATCCGTCAACTATTATTTCAAACAAGCGGATGTAAAAAGGTTTTAGTAATCCGAAGAATGTTGGCATGGAAAGCATTTGCTCACTGTCATATGAGAAGGTAATTTTTTGTGGAGAAATGTGCAAAGTTGCTTTGCACAGTTACAAATTTTGCGCTGTTTTGCGCACTTGCACAAAGCATAGCTTCGATAATAGACCGACCAGACAGAACACTTCCTTCCCCCCCCCCCGCTCAGAGAATGAACAATTCGTAACTTTTCTGAAATAAATTGTTCTTTCTTTAGGATGTAAATTTCGTAACACATTTTTAATTTGTTAACTTTGTAAAAGGTGAGATCTCTTAGCAATGTCACCTAACCTCAGGCACGAATCCAGAGGGGGGAGGGGGGGGTCATGACTTCTTCCTTATGGGCAATTCCACGGTAACTTACGTCACATTTTGACCAACTCTTATGCAGTTAGCTCCTTAGTACAGACAAATATTGTTATAAAAACCTTGTACAAAAGCATTCAGTGAAAATGCCAGTCAAAAGCAAAATTAAAATGCAAAAATATTCGATGCACTTAAATTTTACAAAATTTAGCAGTCAAAAATAAGGCAGTAACTTACGTTACACAAAAAGGGAACGGCATAATATGAAAATTGGTTCTAAGGCAAATTTCTGCTCTATTACAGCTGTTTTCTTGTTTGAAGTATAATTTATCAGTTTCTTATAATATTTAGGAATTAATTTTCATAAATTTAAAATTTTATTTAAAATATTGAATTTTATGAGAATTTTTAACTGGGTAACTGACGTTACAGTAACTTACGTTACAAAATTCACTTACAAGCATATATTTACTACAAAAACTAATGAATGAAAATTACAGCTTAGTTTAGATCAAAATACTGAAAATTAACAATTATGAGTTAAATTTACAGAAATTTAATGCCAAACTCAATGATCAATCAAAAATATTACAAAACATAAGACTTTTAAATGCATACTGGCCGCTGGTATTAACAAGTTCAGGTAATTCTATTTTCGAATCATGTTTTCTCTTATAATAAATTTCCTCTGTCGTTTCTGGCCATTTCTGATTGGTTCCAACAGCAGCCCTTACTTTTACTTTAAACTCGTTTTCTTCAATAATCGTCACAACTCAAGGATACAATGTATTTTCGTACTTCACCACACACCAGTCACCAGCTTTTATCTCTGTTTTTTCTTCTTGTTCCTTAAAGTACAACTAAACGAAACCCTACATTTTGTTCATTTCTGGTTCTTAAATGGTCATTGTGAATGTGAGGATCTTCAGAAATTTTTTTGATATATTTTGCTTTTCTAACATATTTCAATACTATCAAGAGTGACTTTTATTTATGAATCTGTAATATCCACATGACTTTTCTCATACCCCTTTTACAGCGCATCTTTTTTGCAGAGTTCAGTGGCATTTTAATGCAAAACAAAATATATTTCAATTGAAAGAGATAAACTATTTTTGTATTTGTTTTTTCCAAAACATATTTGATAACTTTCAATCATAACAGAAGTACTTTTTGAATAATTCATAGTACATTACCTGCTAAATATTCTGAATGCAGTGATATTGTTTAAAGAGAATTAATATCTTAATAGCCAAAAAGAAGCATGTAATTTATAATAAAGGTGTATTGTAATCTTATTAAAAAACAGACATTTTAAGAAATATGAGTAATCTAAATTAAGTAAATACAGTAGTACAATTAAAAGAATTATTGAATAAATTACTTCTATTAACCACATAGGTTTTATTTACAATTTACTTTATTTCGAAACACAAGTATTGAAGTTCTACTAAGGTAACTTACGTTATCTGCATATGTGGGTAACTTACGTTACACGTTTTGATTGTAGCACAAAAAATTAAATAAACAATATTCAAAAGAAAAGTACTGTTATTTGCTTAGTACACATCTATAAGATAGATAATATAACATAGTTAACATTGTATTGCCCTTTCTTTATTTGCTGTAAAAACTTTAACATGTTTTTGGTAACTTACGTTACATCAGGGCATATTTTAAGGAAATTTGACTGCGTGGGCAACTCTAACTTCCTCGGAGGAATGGGGGGGGAGGGTTGTAAATGGGCAGTTCATGTTAGTTTAGTAATCGTGAAAACAGAGTTGGGGTGCGAAAATTGGAACAACGAAAATTATTGCTAATGGTCGTTTTGTTCGATACAAAAGAGCATAAGGAACGTAAACTCTGACTTTTTGAACTATTTAAATTTCATTTAATATAATACAGAGATTCATTTTGATTTGAATACATCCAAATTCAAATGACATTGTCTTTTTCAAAAGAAGATTTCATATAAAATTCCCTTTTGCAATATTCTTGTCTTTCTTGTCCTCTTCTTAGTCAGATATGATATTCTGCCACTGTTTCCGACAATAAGGCAAATTTTTGATAACCGCTTCAATTTCATTCCTGATAGGTTCAGCAAAACGGACTTCAAAGTGGCGGGGAAAAGCTCTATACTCTGGAAAAATAATCGCAAGCGATTTTGTGTGTCTTGCCGATTTTCGGTAATAGGTCAAAATACCGCTGAGATTTGCTGTCCATAGTGTGAGTTCAGGGACTGACGACACTACATTTTCTAATGCTAAATCGCTTCTGTGTGCAACGCACCACACTGTTACTAATTTCTTATCTAGTTCATCTTCGAATAGCTTCCATAAACCTGCCTTGCGGCCAGTATTCGCTGATTCACTATCCGTCATGATAGCAACAAGCTTTGTGACATCAATCGAATCTTTTTGCGTTTCTGTTGATGGGGATGATGCATCTTTGCCGATAGCTTGAAGAAGAACTTCCTTTAATCCTTTGGCTCCAGGAAGTTGCGATTCCCCAACGCCTAGAAAATAAGTGCAAACCGACGAATCCTCATTGATGACTCGACAGGTAACAACTTTACTGTCGTGCATTTAACTGTCCGTACTCCCATCGATTTGAACGGAGAACACTACTGATTTGTTGATGGAAGAGGCAATCTTACTAATTTCCTCCATCCCTATAATGTCCAATATTTCTTTATAAACAATTGGGCTTCGATAATGGAGTTCAGCAGCTGTAGGCTCAAAAGCTTTAAAATGCATTGAAGGATCGCTATTTATAACCCCGTCGGCATGGAGTTGGGATAACGAACGTCCCGGCCACTGTTTGCTGATAAAGTCAGATACTTTGAGTCGTTGTAAACATCTACAGCGAGTTTTAGTAGGATGGTCAATGTATCTTGAGTAACTTTTTTCAAAACACGAATCCACGGATGAGATTCGTTCAGTTCCTCAAATTTACTCTGAAGTTCGTCAAGTTCAACGATTTGTTTGTGTGATTTTGAGATGAGATGATCTATAACTTTCTTGACTTTTTTAGTGTCATCCGCTCTTATCCCATCAGCCATCGGACATGTACCATTTTTAGGGAGTTTTTTTGCTTCGACAATATGCTTTTCGCACAGTGTACATTTAATGTAGCGGAAACTTCTGTTTTGTGATTGGTCCTTGTCGTTGAAAATTTTCAAGAATGGATATATTTTTGCAAGTTTCATTACTTCTAAGGGCAATCCCTCATACTCGTTCATTACATCTGAAATATAACAGATTTGATTATTTTTTTATGAAAAACATTATTAAATTCATATTGTTCGTATTTGTCGATAAAATTGTCAAGTTATTGTTTTCGACGGCAAAATATATTAATCAAGGAAAGTTGTACCAAGAGGTTCTTTTTAAAAATACTAGGGGGTCTTTGCCCCCTGCTCGCTTCGCTCGCCAACCCCCGTTTGGCACCTGCGGCGCTTGATCACCAACCCGCCTCCGGCGGGTTGTTGTTTTTCGGTAGCCTTGCCCTACAGTTTCCGACTGTGGCTGTGCTTGCCACAAAACTCGAATTCAATAACGTGCTTCTTTTCAATTTAAAATAGTTCGCCAAACAAATAAAAACCTTACGAAACATTTTAAAAACCGTTTGGAAGACAATCCTGCCCTTCTAATTTTTCCGTTGAAAAAAAAAACCCCGTACATAATTAAAAACCATAGCATAATATATAGCCCATAAAGAAAATTCAGTTTCCCTTTCCTAATAGAAAATATAGCATGGGTAAGCCATCATCAAACTTTCTTTTATATCTACAAAATGAAATACTCGCCAAAATAGTTGATGACAGTGCCAATTTTCTAATTACCGAAATGTTGCCGCTAAAGTCAAAGAACGAGATTTGAAATCATTGTAATACCTTGCTGAAATCAGTTACAAGCTTTTTATTCATTAGCAAATAGAAAACGGCAACGCATTAAATTCTTAAATTTTAATCATTGAAAGTTTTTGAATGTTTTGTCATCAAAATTAACTCAAATACGGAATGTAATTAATTGTACAAAATCAGCTAAAACAAAATAATATACCGTAAGAATAATGTCAACCTTTCTTAAATGTTAAAAAAAAAATCGTTGGTTTTTCGATGATTAAATTTAAACCATTACGTAACTTTAGTGGCGAAATAGCAGTTTGTCTAGAAAACGGATCTAGTTTTATTTTAATGTATCTAGTGGAGCCTTGAAAATTCACTAAATTTGAATAATTAATATTTCCTGTTTTAATTAACGGATTTGAACGCGACAAAAACTGTAATCTTCAGAAAAAAAGGTTATTTCCAACGATATATAATGTTAGAGGGTGGAGGAATTTTTTCGTCTCTCAATTTTTGGAAATATGTGAAATTTAAGCTTAAAAAATTGATTAAAAAGGAACGAATTCGAAACTAAAAAAATCTCGACGAAGTGCACATCTAGGGTGCTCGAACTAATTTTGTGCCAAATTTCAAGGCTGTAGGTGCTATGGGGTCGCCTGGAGGCAGGCACGGTCACAAACATCCTTTCCCAATATCTTTGAGCTTACTTTTTTAATATATAGAGATTTTTTTTATTTTTCGACAAGTTTAGCCTGAAAAATTAAATTTTCTCTACTAATAATAAAGCTGAAAGTTTGTCTCTCTTTCTTTCTGTCTTTCCTTCTGTCTTTCTTTCTGTCTTTCCTTCTGTCTGTCTGTTACGCGCGTAGCGCCAAAACCGTTCGGTCGATTTTCATGCCACTTGGCACAAAATTAGTTTGTAGCATGTAGTTTTGCACCTCGAAGCGATTTTTCGAAAATTCCATTTCGTTCTTTTTCTATTCGAATTCTTAGCGGAAATTCGATAAAATAGGGAAGAAATATTTCACACACATTTTCAAGTCTTATGTCAATCGAAAGCTTAGAATTTTCTGCACAAAATGAAGTTTTGTCGAAGTTTTTACGATCATCAGGAGAGCTGTAACAATTGTTTTTAGAATCCCGAAATTCAAGGCTTACCTTCAGTAAAACAAGCCAAACGATTCTAAAATGGTTGAGCTTTAGAATAAAATTTGTTTGAAAAGAGAGATAAAATGAATTATTTTATCAACGGAAATCAACTTTTCATGTTGTTACTATGGTTACGTGTTCATACTTATTTTTGTTTCGTTCTTTTTCCAGGTTTGCCAGCGTCAATTTCGTAGGCTACGGCCAAACGTAGTATTTTTGATTCTACGGTAGTATTTTTTCGGCCCAAATAAGGAGCGTAGTATTTTTCTGGCAACCCTGTTTCCAATACACTAATGACTTAATTAAAAGATTTAGTGGATTTTTTTTTTTTTTTTTCATTTTCATAGATTTTGCATTTCAGCAACATTGATTTTGGCAACGTTTGGAAACAGTAGTATTTTGTAATATTTTTTTTAGAGAAGGCGTAGTATTTTTTTGTTCCAATTCTCTGGCAACCCTGTCTTTTTCCCGGTGAAGATGCTTTGGGACCCTGCTTGGCGCGTTTTCAAAAAGTCAACTACGCAAAATAGCTAGGGTTACCACGCTTGGCGCGCTTATCGTTCATTTAGCGAGAAAAGAGTACCTAAAGCGTACAGATTAACGAAATATCGTATCAATTGCGATATTGCATCGTTTTTTTAAAGTGTTTCATTTCGGAAAATGTATTGTTTTGTTTTTTAAGATAGGAAAGAAAACTTTCTTCTTCTTTTAAACTTTGGTAAGATTTCTATTGGTTTCCTGTTATCAACAAAATTGTTCTTTTTTTCTCTTTTGGCTTATTTTTGTCCATCTCCCTTGGGGTTGCATTCGGATGTTCCAAGGGGGTGTTTTACCCCATTTATCGGGTAAATCAGGTTTTTCAATGCAAGGTGATATGAATTGGTTAACAAAAGTGATATGAATTGGCACGACCACTTGGCGATATATCGCCAAGCTTTTGATCGCCAAGTATTTGACGCCAATTGGCGAAAAAAAATTTTTTTTATTTATTTAGGTTCAATTTGGCGCTGTTGGCGATATTTTGCGAAAAATCCACTGAATGATGTTAAAATCGACGATATTTAGGAGATTAATCATTGTAAAACATTTTTTTGCATTGTTTCGTAGCAAACTAGGGATACAAATGTTTAAATTGTTATCTTGCTCACTCCAAGCACTATTTTAGCACTTAAGGCATCTACTAAGAAATTTACACGTAAAATTAAGTAGTGTGGGGTCCATATCAGATCTTTATATCACTTTGAAGGAATTATAGTTGAATAAAACTAAAATAGAGCATTTTTTCTGCTATATCAATTATTTTACAAATGAACTTTTAATTTTATACCACGGGCAAAGCCGTGCGGGTACCGCTAGTAGTAATATATATATCAAGTAAATTGAAATTAAAAAAAAATCTTGTTTTTTTTGTTTCAAGAAAATAAAGATCGAGTCGTAAAACTTTACACTTAAACACCGTCACCCAAAACTACATTTGTTTGTCGATATTAATATGTTCCTTCTACTTCTCCTACATTCACTGTATTAACTCAAGAGATGGGCTGCGCTCAATCGAAAATTTCAGTGAAATAAACGCAATATGAGATAGAAATTACAAATTTATAATATTAAAAACTGAGTATCTTTCTATCTATGTCACGCTTCTTTCTCCTGAACGCCAATGAACTGAAAGTCGAACCAGGTACCGATAGATAGGTAATTTTTCAGGCTTCATTAGTTTCAATCTATATAATTATACGATTTTAATTAGCGAAGATATCAATTAATAAGTAGTCAAGTTTAAAGCGATTAAGCCTAATAAATGATTAAATATGAAATCCATTCTTGCAAACCGTCGTTGCTATGAAACGGTGATAACAATGATAATGAGAATTTAGAATGAAGGCTTAACTAAATCAAACACGAAACTCATAAGCGGGCCACTTACGTAGAATTTTTATCGCTAGCTACTGGTAATATTTTGAAACATTCATTTGTTGAAAAGCCATCTACTTATATTAATAACTGAGTATCTATGTCTGCTTTTTTCCTTTGAGCGAGCTGAACTTACTGAAACTTTCCTCACCATCTTGAAGACGCGAAGCATCTCAATAATTCGAATGATTTTTTTATATAGGAAAAAAGTAAAGGCGTGAAGCGCCTGTAAGCGAGCCGCCTTGGCGGGGAGTACTTTCTTTAAATTTTTTTCTCACTACTTTCAGGGCACGAAGTGCCCGTGCAACGCCGGGCCACGTGCGTGGTATGTCTTGAAATCGAATGAACATTAAATTATATCAAATAATATAACTTCAAAATGAGTTAAAAGTTAGAGAGGGGAGACGTTATGCATCAACATGCCGCAGGAAGCTAATCTAGCTGCCCTGGCAGCTAGTAATAAAATAATTTAGTTACCTTTGGGAGTACTGTTGCCTGTTCCAACTTTAGCAGGTGGCTCATCATTTTCCAATGGAATCGCTGCGTTATTGTCTCTGATATATATTTTAAAAAATATAAGAAAAGTTTTCCATTAAAATAAAAAACTTAGATGAATTGAAAAATTGAGAAAATCTAAAATCTAATGTAAGTATTAAACGCATGACATGCAGAGGCTCCTCGAACGTTAATTTTTGGAACGGCAAAAAATCTCAATTTGCCAAATAGAACTACAAGTTTAGCAACATTGCAAAAATCGGCAAATTTTATTACATTGCACTAATGTCCCAAAATTTGCCAAATTGTCGGACGAAATTTGCCGAATAAGGAAATTTTTGGGAGGTCCCGGTGACCTCCCATCGGGGCGCTCCTGATGACATGGCTAAAATATAGCGACGGACAAATTATGTTATTTTTCGAATTGCTATGGACAAAAATATAGCTGCTTAAAAATAAATATTACTAACCTGTTTTCATTCGAATGCAAAGTTTTTTCTGTCACTCTTGCTTCATTGGAACCATTTGAATCCAGTTTCTTTTTCTTGGGTACACCAAAAAATACATCTTTAATAGTAATTTGCTGCTGTGGTTTTCTTTTAGCACTCATACTTGCATATACTTGATCGAATGCAGCACAGAATATAATAAAGAGCGTAAAAGCGAATGCTTCAAATGACCACGCACTATAACAAAAGTATTGTACAGGACACACGGGGCCGGTTTCACCAAAAAAGAATGGCCTAACTCCTTCCTTCCCGAGTAGAAATTTTTCATCAGTAATTTGCTTCCCGAACCAATAGTCGAAAATCACGTGCGAATGCTTTCCCCTCTCGGACATTCAAATCTCTTCAATGTTGACAGGTAACTCCCCGCCTGACACAGGGGCATCGGGGACTATTGCCTCCAAAGTTGAAATACCTATAATTGTCCGAGCGATAAGAAACCTGTCCCGTCTCACTCTTTTGCTAGTGGGAAGGGTTTAGGGGTCACGTTTTCATGTGGCATTTGTTTAGAGAAAAATAAAACAAAAAATTTGAACCACATAACCGCTGGAAAAAATTAGGAAAATGTAGGTGGGCAATTTCATTTGACTGTGGGGGCAATGTTATTTGACTGCGTGGGCAATTGCCCCAAAAAACCCCCTTAAAATATGCCCTGCGTTACATAGAACAGTGCCTTTTTGAAATTGACATAAATAACTTATCAAATTGAAAACACTTGTTTCATCAATTCACAATATTAATTTAAAGTGTAATAAACAGCAATCTTCCTTTGTCACATTTATCTAATGGAAAAAATTGAAACTTATCAATGTTGAAAGTTTGACCATTTGCTTCACTGAAAATAAAATACTCTAATACCAACTTCAAAGTATTGCCGAAACTAAAAAACTACATTCCTAACAAAAAAATTGTTATAAATAAGAAACTTCTAACATTTTTAAACCAAAAAATATGCAGAAAAGTTACATTACTCGAGTTTAATTTTTTCAACGCTTTTCCACATTTGCATGGAATTGCCCTTATACGATCAAGTATAGCTCAAAACGAATTTTTAAGACATATTTCGAAAAAAAAAAAAAATCCCGCCAAATATCCTTCGTTTAAGCACAAAATTCTCATTTGACCCCCATCCCTTTCCGAAAATGAAACCAACCCTTAACCAAAAGCTGGATCCGCCCTTGCCTAAATTCACATTCCCCTATGCGGTAAAATCAAATTTACTACGAATACGTCAAACCAAACCCTTCAAGTTACACAAAATATTCACAGAAAATCCAGCCCCAAAAAAATGCCACTGGCCTCTGCTCACTGTGGCATAAAAGCTGACATTCAATAAAAAAGAGCAAAAAAAGATTTCGAGCAATAGAACTAATGCTGAAACGTGCCGAAAAATTCAAGCTGTTTCTTAGCAAGTGGTAACAAATCTTATCATAAAACACATTTCTCTTCCCCCTCTCGGGAGATGACAAATTTATTGGCTAAGACCCTTAAAATGCCCCTTGACTTTTCTAGATGCGCTTTGTCTGAAACGTTTCTCGCTGGTATTTGAAGATAGAGAAGCAGTTTCAAGAAAGAATTCAAACACTTTTTTCGCGGTTTTGTTTTCTTAAACCAGGAAAACGCCGCTACGAATGAGAATGTTAGAACATTAGAAAGGTATATTTATTTATTTAAAAACATATAACAATGCAGAAAAAAGCTAATTACGGTGACAATTAAAATACAGTCAGAAGCATTAATGAAGCAATTAAAACAAATTGAACCTTCAACGGGTTATTAACCCATCAATGCCTAGCGTCCCTTTTTAGGGACGGTCCAAAAAAAGGGTCTAAATTTCCCCAAAATGAACATTTCAACCAAGTGATAGAGTTCAGTTAGTACCTTGGTATTGTTTCGATTCGTTATTAACAGATTGCAGCATATAACCATTGTAAAGTGTGTTCTGTAGTAGTTTTAACATGACCTTTATCAAAAATTTCATCGTTCACAATCTTAAGAAAAAAAAACTAAGTTTTCAAAGTTATTCCCAGATTCCCAGTTTATGTTAATTGCTGATTTTATTTCTTCTTTTATAAAATGTCTTTTTAAATATTATATCGTAGGCAGAAAAACATTTTAGTTAGAAAAGTATGTACCGGTTGATTCTTGGTTTAAGGTCCGGCGATAAATTATTAAATCTGTCAACCACAGAATTATCCTCTGGGGTCTATCGTAACTTTTAAGGGACGATTTTTCTTTCCTTAAAAAAAATATTTGTTACATAATATTGTTTTTGTTATTTTTCCTGTCCATTAAACACTGTTAGTACTCAGTATACAAAATATCTTTGGAAAAGAAAATCTCAGACATTAATGGGTTAAGTATTCAATGCATCATTTTTGATCAATGCAACTTTTCCAAATAGAAACATAAATATATTAGACAGACCAACAAAGTTTTTCTAAACTTGCTGAAGAAAAAAGCTAAGCGTTTGTTGTCTTTATGTATTTATTATTAATCTTTTATTTTTTCAATTTAAAAATTTTTTGAAAATAACTCTAAAAACATATTTTAGCTGAAACTTCATTTCACTACCTAATTTGCTTGATTACTTAAGATTGATAGAGATAAATCATGTATTGCAGTTGTTAGCGTATGAGAAGAGGGGGCAAAAAAATAAAGTTAGGTCAAAGAGCACTTAGAGTGTAAGTATAAACTAGCTCAAACACCAGCTTTTTTTTTTTTTTTGTCTTATGTGCTTTATCCTTGATACAATCAGATGAAGATGAATGAGATGCATCAATTTTGAAAACGAAAATATCCGTGCAACTCTGCTTTTAGAATTTAGTGCTAAATTTCACCTTTCAAAAATTTTTTTGAAATAATAAAAGAAGTCCCCGTATGAGTTGTGAAGAATCAATAAACAGTAATTTTTATGACAGTCTTTTTTTTTCTCTTTAATATATTAAAAGAATACTTTCATTATTTGAATTTGACTGTCAGAAATGCATTAGGAATGGGAAAGACTTCGGAACTTATATCTCTGTTCAAAGTTTTTAATTTTAATTATTATGATTTTTTGTTTGTAAGTAAAGAAATTGTGTTTCTAAAAGCATTGAACCAAAAGAAATAATGTCTACAATGAAAAACATACTGGTTTTCTTAAAGCATATTCCTCCTATCAGAGTTCTCACTTCACACACTCCAGGGTCCCATGTACCTACCAAAACTCGTGGTTTAACCGGGATAGGGCCCTGAAGAGGGCTCTGTTCTTTTTGAACCAGAAACAAGGGTCGATCAAACCCTTGGCCCAGCACACCCAGAGGTATCGTTTCACTTGGAGGACTTTGTGACCACGACAAGTTTAACGCCCCCCAGCTACCATGGAATCAAGACGGTGGATATTTGATCGGCTGGGATCGAACCCGGGACCCTCCGGTCACGAGTCCGATGCCTTACCCATCGGGCTTCCACGGCCTCAAAGTTCTCGCTGGTGCATCAAGTAATTTATCACATGATCTATCTTTCAAGGGGGAGGGGAGGGTGTCATGCTGCAGACTGCTATGTGGCTATAATAACATTTCGAGTGGAGGAAAAGTATTGGGGTCTCTTTTTTTTACTTTACGGTACCCACAGAAGTATTACATGGATGAGGGGAGGGGGGTGCCTTCGCTCTTGGAAGGTATTCTTCCCCAATTTTTTGAAGTTAGTTACTTTCACGTTTACATCAGGGATTTTTGCATAATTCACATGACCTTCATTTCAAACTTTTCCAGGTAGAAGGGACCAACAGAGTGTACTCATTCAAACCAAAAAACAGTAAAAATAGAGCCAACCTCCACAGGGTTGTTTGATTTCGTCCGGGGCGGAAAAAACCGCCGGAAAAAACCTGGAAAAAACCGCCCCGGACAAAATAGCATTTTGTCCATTTCGTCCATTTTGTCCACTTTATAGAAAATGACAGTTCTTGATTAAAAAATCCAAAGTTTAAAAGTAACATTTTAAAATATTGATTTTTTTCAATGAGATAATAGTTTTATTATCAAAATTAGCACACATAATTATGTATACCAGCAAATATTTAATGAACAACAGATATGATAAAAATATAGTATCTGTATAAAATAAATGAATATTAACGATAAGATTTAATGCTTATGAAAGCACACATCAGCAGTAAATAATTTTAAGATGTTTATTTGTTGTGAAGGAGTTTCATTGTCGGCAATAAAAGTGTATATAAAACATAAAAGTAGAAATAAAAATTTTAAAAGGTTTGAATTTCAAAATATTAAAAACCCTATGAAGTAAACATTATTTGATGTCAAGAAAGAAAATATAGCCATGAAATTAAATATGTTCCTATAATAACATTAATATAGCCAAAAAACAATGCTGTGTATATAAATATTTTACAATATGGGGCAACATTCATTAAATCCTCAAAAAATATAACGTAAAATGACCAAGTGAATCAAAATTAAACCAATATTTCTTGTAGCATCTAATGTATTTTCAAATACAATGATATACATTTATATGTGTATTTAATGCAAACAAAATTTAACCATAGAATTTATGAGAAAATAATATATAAAGTTAACTTTTAAAGGGATTTTATTGCGTTAATAAATATCTAAGGCGACAGAATACTATTTAATTTCTTTTTAAAAATATGTATTAAAGAAAACACTTTTTTTTTTCTATTTCTCTACTCTATAATAATGTAATTACACTCAATAGTTTATTCACTATGTTAGATTTTATTTCTTTCAACTAAAATTAGTTAAAAATCAATTTGTTAATTGATATTCTTTTTTTTTTTTTTTGTATAATACTATCATTCCATTTTGGGAAATAGGTAATGCAAGGGTGATACTAATTGTACATAACATTTTTATACATCAAACGTGTGAAAAAGTTTTTCTTTTTTTCATTTCTTCCATTTTGTCCATTTCGTCCAATTTTGTCCATTTCGTCCATTTCTTCCGGCGTCCCGGACTTTTTGCGAAAAAGTGGACGAAATGACAACCCTGAACCTCCAGCCTGCACATAAATATATTTTGTTTTTCAAATGTCATAGAGGATTCGGTTGACCTACATGAGCCTCTTAAATGATGGGTATGATTATTTGTCGAACATTTCCCAGCCTAATACTTTGAATAAAACACTATTTTAAAGAATAAAGTTTATTCAAAAAAAAAAATAACGATTCAATTAAAAATTGTGACATTTTTTCCTGCAGTTAAAAACAGCTGCTTTTTTTAAAATTTGGATTTGCCTTTTTGTGTGCATGTTTGAAAAAATTAAGGAAAAAAAAACAAGAAAAAAAAAACTTGTCTCTTAGATAAAACTAAATTGCAAGCTAGAAAAAAAAAAAAAAACAGCTAAACTATTGTTTATGTCAACGTTTCTCAACATTTTTTGACCCGCAAATCGGGAGACTTTTGAAAAAAAGAAAAAATGCGGACTGTTAGTTCCATTCCCACACTATCCTCTTTTTTATTTTTTCGTTTTTTCCGACAGAAAAAAAACCCTCTACTCGTGGACTGTTAAAACATGTTTTGTTTTATTCTCTTTCAAAGGAGAGAAATTTTTTCACTTTCCTCCTCCCTCCCAGACGGAAAAAAGTCTGGAGGGAGTTAAAACTTTGAAAAAGTTTTGCGGACGGCAGGATTATTTTTTCTCCAATTTTCAATAAATGTATTAAAAAAAAAAACTAAATAAAACTTAAATAGCCATCCCTAAAATATTTGAAAGTTAAATGAGTCATTTATCTAATAACTAAACATAAGTTTTTAACATTAATGAAAAATCACAAAATTCATATAAAAATGTATTAGATTTGTTGTTGCTATGGTTTTTCTATCTCTCCACCTCCCCCGTTTTTTAAACAAGTTTTTTTTCCACGTAGATGAGCAAAAGTCTCCAATTACTGGTCAAAATTTTCTGCTATCGGAACTGTTTCGCCGAACCACCCATTGAGAATCTCTTAATTTTTTTTAAATTTCAAGTTGAGTTTGAAGTTTTTGTCCGAATAGGCCCTCAGAAACAGAAACAGAAACGGAAAATTCAGCGACTGAAACTGTCAAAAATTCATAATTTTATTCTTCCTTTCATGTCTTCAAGTGCAACTCCTCAATTGAATTACCCAGATAATTTTCCGAAACAATCTCAACGAAATCAAACACCCCCATCGCAACAAGACCCGACTTTTCAAAAACCCGATTTAAATCGGACTTCCGGTTTTGAGCGGAAGTAGGTGTCATCGCAACAAGCGTCGCAGAAAACGCGGTCAATAAAGGAGTTAACGATATCGATCTGCGAAAGGCGCTGCGTCTATCCCTGTCTGTGACATCATGCGCCATGGCCCATGTGATCATATTTACAATCATGGCAGACATGAGGTGAACACAATGGTTATTAGGTAAACATGCTACTCTTTACTTCTGTTTTCGGTTTATTGCTTTCTCTAAATCCTCGAAATCGTGCCGTCGGATGTTTTTTGTGTCGTAGAAAATCGGTGTGTTCTGCGATTCGCTGCGTTCGGTTGTGATTCGAGTCCGAAAAAAAATCGGAGCCTTCCACGATTCGGTGTGGTGTAGACATGTCTAAGTTTTTCGGGATTAAATAATTTTGTGATTCGTGGTATTGGTGGAGTTTTTTCGGTTATATACCCTAGTAGTGCGTGTAATGCGAATTTGGATTTTTTATCGTGGGGTTTGTGATATGTATGGTAAGTACTTTAAACAAGTGGTTGCTGTCTCTGTTGTAAACAATCCTGCTGTGCTTTGAACAAAATTTCGCGCAATAAGCGCTGTAATAGTTGTTTTTATATGTAAAGAACTTAAATATTGCCTAACATATAGTCGCAGTATTTTCTTTTGTAATATTTATATTGCTTCTTTATGCAATTTGAAATATGTATAACGTTTTTGCCAACGCATTTTACTAAAAAAATAGTAACTTTTTTTGTCTTCTCTTTTTATAATTTTTAAAGTATGAAAATGTTTGAGATCATGCCTTAAAAATGAATGTTGAAAAATGTGTCTGGAGTAAGTTAGGACAAGTTATTAACCAACATTTATTTGAAAAAAAAAAGCTTTTTTTTCTGAACAACATTTAAAATCTCAGGAACAAGAATGTTTAAAATGATCCGTTATTTTTTTCGTAAAAGTAGCATGCATTAGATATAAAATAATTTTACTTTTCCCCCGTAACAATATTAATTCTGAGACATGCTGATACATACACAACTCGGATTACTGTTAAAAATATTTTTCTGTTTAGTTTCGAACAAACTATCAAATATTGGTGATATACATATAATATATTTACTAGTAAATATTCTACACAGTTCACGTACAAAGCTGCATATAGTGAAGTACTACAGACTGTTTAGTTCTAAAAATACAAAATAAAAAAAAAAAGAATGGATTTAACTTTTACTACTATATTATTGTAAACTATTTTGATGTGATGCACTACTGTTACAATTTGAAGTCAACCGTTATCATGTACAACCAAGATTCAAATATTTCATTTTATTTTCAATTAGTATCTTGAAATTTTACAAACTTTGTCTTCTAATCCACATTCTGTAGACCTGAAAGTAATCATTCGCGACAACAACACTGGTGCCTAATTTTCTTACTTTGGGGGATTAATAAGTAAAATATTTGGCCAGTCGCGTTTTAAAAATCCTATACTATAATTATGAGTTCTGCAAGTTGTTTTTATTTTGTTGCCCTGTGAAAACAATCCCCATTTCTTCACATGGTCTTCTTAAGTGGATTTATGGGCGTGCACCGCATCGCACCCCAAACATTTATAAAAATTTAAATATTGACCAGTTTAAAGGGGTTTTCATTTACAATTGCAAGATAATTTCCATAATACCTAAAAAAGCAAGCCTAACATATTTTTTTTTTTAATTTTAAATAAAGCTTAGTTTAAAGGGGTTTTCATTTACAATTGCAAGATAATTTCCATAATACCTAAAAAAACAAGCCTAACATATTTTTTTTTTTTTAATTTTAAATAAAGCTTGTTTCTTTTCTAGAGGATAAATTGTATTTTATTTGATGTCTTATTACATTGACCTCCCATCATCTTCCATTGGGGCGCCAATGCTCTCAGTCAGCACTAATTATCAAACCACTCCACTACTGTCTTTTGCTGGTAGGACTTTAAATCGTGCAGACTTGACGATCCGTTCAATATCATCTGTATTCAGTCTCTCCGATTTATCATTCTCCTTTTGGCATAGAACTTTCATTGAGTTGCTTGAGACTTATAAAATCACTCTTCGCGATTGTTGCAATTCTGATTACTGACCAACAAATGAACAAACGTGAATAAAATTATCGCAATCTATTAGCACCCAATAAGACTTCTCCATAGCTGAACTTGAGAAAAGATTAGAAACAGGAAGCAAACATATTTTGTTAAAAAGTTTAAATGATGAACCCATTCGGCGGCCGTTCAGATGGGTGGGGTTGCCTCTGATGGGGGAATTTTTACATTAGGTCTACACGGGGCAAAAAATTCCATACCACGGAAAACTGGTCACCAAGGGGCCTTAGTAGAGGTGACCGTTCGAAGAGGTTTTGCTGTGCACATAATTGAAAATCCAATTTTGAAATGTAGTATTTTCAGAAATTTTAACTCTGAAATTGTAGTGGTATTTAAAATAATAAATTATAATTAAATCAGACATTATACAGTATGTATTACATATGCATTTTTATCTGGGTGAACCTATAGCTGTTTAATATAAAGTCACTATAGTTGTGTATAATGTATGAACTTTAATTGCCAAAATTTCTTTAGATGTGTCTTTCATAATCGCTCTTTTCAAGTGATAATTCGAAATAAATAATTAAATAATAATAATAATATTTACGTTTATAGTTAATTATCACAGCAATAATCTGCATAATATTAAATCAAAAATCATAATTGTCAAATATAAAGTTGTTGCTGCAGAACAATATATAAACTCCTGAGTCTGTAATTGTAATGGGTTACATTGTTTTAAGTACTGTAATCATTGTAGTAATTGTAATTATGTTTACTTAGAGGTTTATAATCTTAATTGTAATCTCATATTTTTCACCATCATAATAGTAATCGATTACATTTTCTTATAATTGACTAAAAGATGATTGAGGGAGGGTGGGTAAATTTTATTTTTGATTGCTTTGCTGTTAAATATGCCCCTATCATAGCCAAATTCCTTAGGGGATTGGGTGTGCCTTAAGTGGCAAATTCTACTTGAATCACTTAAAAATCTTGAATCGCTCATAAAATGTTAGCCTTTTTCTTTCATTTCCCATAAGGACATTTTTTATAGATTTTTTTTTATTCACTTTTACACATCTCATGAAAATGAAACATTTTCAAGCAAGGTAGTAAATTTGTTGAAAATAATAAGTGAAGAAAAAAAAATGTGCCTCAATCGAGGGAATGTAGAGTTGTGTCTTTCCGTTTACCTCAAAGTCACAAAAGGACTGGGGTTTGACTGAGATTTTCAGTGGCATGCTTAAGTCCATTTAATTGTAGTTTACTCGAGCTAATGGTATATGGTTGTTTTTTACCATTATTGTTATTTGATTTTGATTATTGAGTTTGGAAGCAGATGGAAGTTAATGGCGTTTATGAAAAAAAAGTGCTTCCAAAAAGAAACATGACTAAATTAATTACCAAAGAGCTAGAGTATTAAGACAGATTTTACTGTTCAGTGTCATAATGTATTTTTCTTTTGGAGTCGAATTTATTTACGTTTTCATTAAAAGAAAAAGTTAGATGACAAGTTTTTTCCACGAATGACAAGTTTTACTAAACTACTAGCTGCCAGGGCAGCTAGATTAGCTTCCTGCGGCATGTTGATGCATGACGTCCCCCTTCTCGAACTTTTACCTTATTCTGAAGTTATATTATTTGATATAATTTAATGTTCATTCGATTTCAAGACATACCACGCACGTGGCCCTGCGTTGCACAAGCACTTCGTGCCCTGAAAATAGCGAAGAAAAATTCAAGAAACTACTCCCCGCCAAGGCGGCTCGCTAACAGTCGCTTCACGCCTTTACTTTTTTCCTATATAAAAAAATCATTCGAATTATTGAGATGCTTCGCGCCTTCAAGATGGTGAGGAAAGTTTCAGTAAGTTCAGCTCGCTCAAAGGAAAAAAGCAGACATAGATACTCAGTTTTTAATATAAGTAGATGGCTTTTCAAGAAATGAACGTTTCAAAATATTACAAGTAGCTAGCGATAAAAATACTATGTAAGTGGCCCGCTTATGAGTTTCGTGTTTGATTTAGTTAAGCCTTTATTCAAAATTCTCATTATCATTGTTATCAGGCTTAATTGCTTTAAATTTGACTACTTATTAATTGATATCTTCGCAAATTAAAATCGTATAATTATATAAACTGAAACTAATGAAGCCTGAAAAATTACCTATCTATCGGTACCTGGTTCGACTTTCAGTTCAGTGGCGTTCAGGAGAAAGAAGCGTGACATAGATAGAAAGAAAGATAGTTAGAAAGATACTCAGTTTTTAATATAAGTAGATAGTAGAAAATAATGTAGTCTATTAATTGATACATGTGACCATGTGAGCAGATATTGCAACTATTATTTGAAATGAAGGTAATTGTTTTCTTTTAACTGTGATAGAGCAAATTTCAATTCTTCCTGGGGGCGGCAAGGAGCTAAACTTGGCTCTGTCCTGTGTATTTGTCGATGAAGTAGTGTGTAGTATTTGTTTCATTGAAGTAAGGCCTTTGGCGGGGAAAATTATGTGAAATGATTCTGCGCAAAGAGAAGATTTTGCTGCTCACTCTCATTATATTTTCTTTTTTGAGTCGAATGAATTCATGTTTATCTGAAGCAAATGCACCCACAGCTCGATCTTAGCATCCTAAGACTGCGGTTTCGTCCTTATTATGGACTCCTCAGTTAGGAATAGCCAATGATCGAGCCGGAGGCAAAAATCCTCTTAATGTAGCTAAGATAGCCAAGAAACTGGTAGATAAAGTGAATTTATCTTACCAGCGAGCTTCCGCAAACCATGGTGCGGCTCAACTCGAAATCTACCAGTTTGTTGTCTATCTTAGCTACATTAAGAGGATTTTTGCCTCCGGCTCGATGATTGGCTATTCCTAACTGAGAGTCCATCATAACGACGAAACTGCAGTCTTAGGATGCTATGATAGAGCTGTGGGTGCATTTGCTTCAGTTTTGCCTCAGCCTTGGCTTATGGGCGGTAACTCATTGCATATCATGTTTATCTGTTTATAATAATTCATCTGCATTTTCATTGAAAGGAAAAGTTTTACGTCTCTAAAAAAGTTGTTTTCATCTGTAAGTGTTCTTTACCTTTCAGGCCTTGGCACAAGTATTTCTTTTTGTTGTATTTGTAATTTTTTTTTCTAAAATAATAAATTATAGTAAATGTGAAGATGGTTGGGTAAAAATGTTTCTTCCTTTTTTAGGGTAATGCATTTCTATACATACTTAATGTTTGATACTCAAATTAAGCCCAAGAATGCTACTAAAAGAAAAATAGTTGGATGGAAAAAGCCTAAGTGAGTGCATTTTTTATTCTAAAATAAAAATACGCATTTATTGTTTGTATTACTCCTCCTTTAGTCACACCCTCTCTCTTGACATGGTTGGTCAGAAACACACTCTTGAGTTGTTTTTCGATTTTTGTAAGCTAACTTAACTTTATTTTGAATTTAAAAATTGCAGTAAACTTCCAACTTTGCTTGTAATACAGTGGCACAGTAGCTGAATAAGCGAACACAGTGGATAATTCGAAAAATAGGTAAAAAATGATACTAGTGTATACAATACTGTATAAACGAATAACACTACCACAAACATTTAAATTGATAACATTGAATGTAAAAAAAACTTTAATTGCTAAAAATGAACTTTAACAGACACAAAATAACCGTAAAAAATTATAACAGATATGGCAAAGACCCACAGATAATAGGGAGTTTACTGTAATTAATAAACTTTAAAGACCATCAAATTTCATTTACAATTAGTAAATTTCATAAAGTTTGTCTTATGAAGCTCTGCACCCAAAAGCGTTAAGTGACAAAGAATCAAACCTAGTAGAGAACACTAGCGGCACGCATCCAACAGGAGATTAAATATTTTCTAAAAATTTGATTTAATAATTGTAAAGTTGTGAGTTTTAGTGTATAACTCAAATATGAACTATGAAATTTCAATGCTCATTAATTGTTTGATCAAATGGCCCCTCTGTTTAAAGGATTTAATAAGCTAAAAAGCATTCTTCTTTAAAATTAGAAGTGACATAATTGTATTCAAATAGGAAAGAGAGAATCATCAATTAACGAAGGGCTCAACTAGGCGCTAGTTAATTTATCAATCCTTATTGAAGATCAATTGCCTGTTTAAAACTATTTAACCTGCCAAAGTTTTACTGTTGTTGCTTTATTTTAAGACTTAGACTATAGTTGTTACTATGGCTGTTAAAACAATGATATCTAACTCAGTCTTGCTGTGCGAAAACTCAGTCTGTCAACATCTGTTTGAATAAGGTTAAACAACTAAATCATAATCTTTTGATTCTTTTTTGCATGAGACTATATATATTAGGACTTCAATGTGCAAAATCTTATCCTAAATTAGGAAATCCATTTAATATTCCTAAAGTCTTCTTTTAAACTTATTCTCGTGAGGTAAAATTTTTCTTTCAAATGGTGCCCAAAATTTTAACAATATGTACTAATTGAGTCTCACCAAATTTCTGTGCAATGGAAGAACTTCCTTAGAATTATTCAAGACTATTCTATTCATGAGTCAAAAATTCTGTTATTTTTGTTACTTTCGAGGCTAGTAATGTAAAAGTTACGTAAAAGTTGTTGGAATAAAAAAGACATTGAAATTGAAAAGTGCATGCTTGAAATTAAAATAAGACCTTGAAGGGGGGGGGAGCCATCTTGACTTCTTTATTACAATGGCAGTCTTGAAGCAACTTATTTTCTCTGGGTCGATAAAATCTCAAAGACATTTATACATTAATCTTAGTGGTTACAATTTTATTTAAAGGCCATACCAACAGATTTAGATTCTCATTATTTTATCTTGTAATTTATTATTTTAATGTTTTTGTATGATTTTATTTGTTTTCTTTTTATGATTTATTTTTCTCACCACTCATTTGTATGAAATGTCCTTTAGAAAACGGTGGACAAGCAAAGGATTGTGTCAAGACTAGTATAAACCAAAACACAAAGATGTAAGTTTTATGGAGAAGCACTGAAGTTTATGTAAATTATACTGCATTTATTTCTGCACTACTGCTTTATTTTCTATTTTTCTTTTGCGAGTTTCTTCCTTTTTCTATGTTTTTCTAATTTTTTCTTTGAATCCTTAGTTACTCTAACATAGCTGCCAACTCTTCCGATTTGTTCAGGAGACTCCTGAATTCCCCGATAAAGTAAATATCTCCCGAATTTTCTTCAAAACATGGAATTTCCTAAATAAAGATTTTTAATTGATTAGAATTTCAGGAATACAATGAAATGGTTGCTATCACAAAAAACAAACTCATTTTTGATTTATGTTTATTTCATTTTCCTTCTTTTTAAATTTGTATTTCCCCGAAAATGTGATAAATTGTTCTCCAATTTTCCTATGAATTTCAGTTATCTTTACCTGCCGCAAGGAATGTTTATCATCACTTATAAGAGAAAAACTTATAATTCTATGAAACATTTCTTGAACCTTCCAAGTTTTTTTTCTCCTTAACTTTAAAAAGGACATTGTAGTAATCTACATTTTCAAAATTCAAATCTTGCTTGATTTTTGAACCAAATTTTTGCTCTTGTGTAGGGCTAATTCAAGAAATCCCTCCTTATATTTTAAAAATTCTTTTTACCTCAACTTTTTGTCAAATTTTTTCTTACAAAATCTCAAATTTTACGCATAAGTCTCCTTAATTTTCAATTTTCAATGTTGACAGCTATGCTACATAAAAAATTTAAACATTCTATTGTAAATATTTTTAAATGTACAAATAAAGTTAAAGTTAAAAGCATAAGAAATGATATAAAAAGTAACTAGTGGGCATGCAGTTTCTTAAAATGTGCTTTTAAACATTCTAACTGGCTAGCTTTCTGCAGTTTCTTCTTAAATACCTCAAAGCTTTACTTTTAGTATTTGCTTTCTGACTATTACATAACTTTCTTTTGTCTCAATATCATGTCATACATATGTTCACACAATAACAACTTTTTGCTGAGATCCATTAAACAATTATAAAAACAAGATTTTTTAAATTAGAGTTCTAAGAAGATGTTTTTATTGAGTCATCTGTAAATCTTTGTGCGTTTCAAAAAGTTATTTGATACTGTAGATAATCTGTATGTACCTATGTATATTTGTACATACAGTCTTTTATGCTTGTCATAGTCAGATAATATAGACGCACACGCTTACACCGTGCAGGGATACATTTGCAGTTGTGCAGATACATTTGTTGTGGATCTGTACTTTAATCAATAGTTGTTAATTAATATTAACATCAAACATTAATTATCTTCCAAATCTGTAGGAGATACATTTGCAGTTGTATAGATACATTTGCTGTGGATCTGCACTTTAACCAACAATTGTTAATTAATATCAACATCAAATATTAATTATCTTCCAAATCTGTAGATAAATTAATGAAAAATTTCACTTTTTGCCTTTTCAAAAACATAACCAAAAGCAAAAGGCATTTGTCTTTCTAAAAGTCTCAATAACTCGAAGCCTTATAACTCTACTATTCCTTTATCTCGAAGTTTTCGTTGAGTCCCAACTCTTGATAAGGCAGTTTTTTAACTCGGAACTACCAATAACTCTGAAGTCTTTAGCCAGTCCCTTAGGACTTAGAGTTTTTTTTTTTTTTTCAAAAATACGCTATCCCTTTGTACATATTCAACAATGTTAAATTTAACAAATTACGGGATGACGAGGGGACTTAGAGTTACAAAGACTCGACTGTATATTGTTTTTCACCTGCAGATAATTTTGACTTGTGTGCTACGGATACTTTACATTTTTATCTTCCTATGCTGCTTGTATTGCATAATTCTTGCTAATGTTGTGGCACTTTTATTATCTTTTCAATGCAGTGCTTGATCTAGAATGGTTTAATGCCTTTAAATGGAAAGGCCAGAGCAGTGCTAAGTCCAGAAAGTGAATTTTCATCATAATAGGCATTGTTATCTCTTGAAAAATACATTTGAGTCAGACTGCTCATGAATTTTGTGTTGCTTTTGGACAAAGTGCTACTTCAGTTTTAAGGCAGTTTGAGAAGTTAAGCATGGAAATTTTAGCATCAAAGGTGTTGCTTGCTGGTTACACCTCTCATCTGTAAAGGAAGAATTCTTTTTAACCTTAACCTTTATGCACCGGGTGGTACACATGTACCATAAGTCCTTTTTCTTTAGAGGACAGGGTTGAAATTGTCACTCGAACCCTTTAGAGCCAGGGATTTTTTCAAGGTTTTATGTATCTGGTACGACAGGTTATACCTTCTCTTTTGAATGGAAAAGAAATCTGAAGTTCAACTGTCATACTACCTGGGTCGAAAGAAAAATTTCCAAAAAAGATTCCGGATCCAAAAGGTTAAACAATCTGTCTTCAGAAACCTCTACAAGAAGGTCTAACTGACAACCTGTTTTATCCTCAAGTATTGCAACTCTGTGTTGAACTAGTGATTTAAGTTAACCTTTAACCTTTTGGATCCGAGCTGTTCATATAGAAATTTTTCTTTCGACCCAGGTAGTACGACAATTGAACCACAGATTTCTTTTCCATTGAAGAGAGAAGGTATAAACTGTCGTACCAGACGTATGAAACCTTGAAAAAATCCCCGGCTCCAAAGGGTTCGAGTGAAAATGTCAACCCAGTCATCTAAAGAAAAAAGACTTATGGTACAACATGTGCACCGCACGGTTCCTAAAGGTTTAGAACCGGGTGGTACACATGCTGTACCGCAAATCTTTTTTCGTTTGAGAACGGGGTTGAAATCTTTGCTTCAGGGTTGGGTTTTTGGCGTCAAAAACCAGTTTTTGACATGACATGTCGAAAACCTGTCGAAAACCTGTCGAAAACCCGTCGAAAACGTCAAAAACCTGTCTAAAACTCAAATACAGTGGTTATTGAGATTTTTTATAAACATATAAGGTTTCTCATCCTGAAAAATATTAAATAAAAATTTATGCATCTTATCAATCAAGTTTAACAAACATTAAATTAATAAATTTAATGAAAATTATTTCTCATTTTTTTAAACTAACTTGTTTTGCCGTGAAAAAGTTAAATATTAAAACTTAAATCCAGCTTTTAAAGTAGTTTTGTTTAAATGTTTATATAACTATCAATTAGTTATCTTATCAATCAAGTTTAATAAAAATTAAATTAATAAATTTAATGAAAATTAATTCACATTCTTTTAAATTAACTTGTTATGGAGTGAAAAAAGTTACAAATATTAAAACTTAAATCCAGTTTTTAGAGAAGTTTTGTTTAAATGTTTTAATAACTATCAATTAGTTATCTTATCAATCAAGTTTAATAAAAATTAAATTAATAAATTTAATGAAAATTAATTCTCATTCTTTTAAATTAACTTGTTATGCCATGAAAAAAGTTAAAAGTATTAAAAGTTAAATCCAGTTTTTAAAGTAGTTTTGTTTAAATGTTTTAATAACTATTAATTAGCTATTTTATCAATCTAAAAATCTTTACATCAGAATTTAAAGTGATTTTTTTTTCTTTTGAGTAAAAGCAAAACTAAATTAATTAGTACTCAGTGTACAAATCTGCTAAATATTTTTGATCAAACTATTTTATTTATTTATTTATTAGTTAAAATTTATTAGTTCAAATTAAAATTTAAAAAAATCACTTGTAAAAATTTATTAAGTATACCCAAGACACACAGCACTTAATTAATGTACCCACTTCATTTTTAAAATAAAAAAACCTGTTACAGTAATTTCTCGAAGCAATAAAGCCATATTCAAGTCATATTTTTGATTTTTTAAAATGCTAGTTACCATTATTTACTCCCAAGCCCTTCAATTATGATTGGGATTGCTTATTACACTTTATTTTAATAACCTAAAACTCCAAAAGTTTTCTTCAGTGTCTGAAATCAGAAATTGTCAAATTCATTTGAAAATGTATTTTGATTATCAATATCAAATTTAAACATGTTTTGGACAGAAATTTAGGTTTTTGACAATTATGTCAAAAACCATGTCAAAAAGTGGTTTTTGACATGACGGTAAAAACCACGGTTAAAACCGGATAAAACCTCCGACTGTCAAAAACTTGCCAACCCTGCTTTGCTTCTACCCTTTGGAGCTGGGGATTTTTCCAAGATTTCATATCCCCTTACTGGGGGATTACGGCTTTGTATTACTACTATTGTAACCGAGAAGTCATAAAACCTAAGTGCTTGCCATTGCACCTTCCCATCTTCAGAGTGAAAGAGATCTATGGTTTAACAGTTGTACCACCCGTCTCGAAAAGAAATATTCAATACAAATAACCTGGATCCAAAAGGTGAAACTGAGTGGTGTAATTAACGAGGAGTAGAGTTCCCCTACTTTTTTATTTTTACCATAGCATCTCCCTCCCCCTCTTTTGATTTCATTAGCTTTTGTTCATTTCTCTTCTAACTTCGGTTTATGTAAGTGTCCTTCAAACCATTTTCCCATACACTAACTACAAAGGAATATTTTATTAGAAATTCATGTCATCAAATCAGCCACTGATTATGATTTTGTTTTCAAAATGTCAGTTTTTAAAACAAATTCATGAGAAAATTCAATTAGGTGAAACTGTCCAATTGCAGATGTGTTCTCTTCCAGCACGACAAGCAATAATTGGTGCTACATTGCGATAAATTTGAAATGATTATTCATTGAGTATAACTGCTCCCTGTATAAATTTCTGTAAATGGCCAGGACACTTTTTTGTAGACTGAAATAACACCTTGATACTGTCTTCCCAAATCAACCTAATGGCTCTTTTGAAAAAAAAAAAATTTCAATTGCTAGTGCATAGACATGGAACAAAACGGCTCTTATTTGATACAATACTTTTGGGTCATTCCATGAAAATGTCAACCTCAGCCGAAGAAAAAAAAAATACCGAAGTAAAAAAAGTATCAAAAAATAAATGAATAAATACATAAAAAAAATCATACAACATAAGAAGTTAAAAAAATTGAAAAAGTATTGTAATTATCTGAGATTAGCTGTAATAAATAGTTTGTAGTGTGTCTATACTGCTTATTATTCAATGGTTACGTTAGTCACACTTCATCTTGAGTAAAAGTGTCACTCAAGACTAAAAAAAAATTAAGATTTAATAAATATGTTTTATGTTTTTAAAAGCCGACTTTACACATTTTTCAAATATATCATTCAATTTTGAACACTTGCTTAACTTTGAGAAATTTTTGCCTCACAACATGAGCATTCATTTTCAGGGTTGCAAAAATGTTACGTTAGTCACGCTGCTATTTTGGTTGAAAAAGTATCTACTGTCAGTAATTTTGTTTTTAATTCTTAGCAGAAATGATACATAGATACCATGTATATTGTAAATCCACCAGCATAACTAAGAAATATTTTTTATCCTTTAAGTTACAAGTAAACACAGTTACAAAATCAGCTCTGAATGTTACGTTAGTCACTATGGAATGACCCTTTTTTTTATGTTACTGTACTGACTGAAGAATTTTCTGGATGACCCAATAGCTGAATACAAATTCTGATTGTGTTAATATCCAACGTTAAACTGGTAGTTTGTACTTTTAAGTTTTATTTTAACTGTCTATAATGTAGTACTCTGCCGTGCTAAGCACAAGAGTCATGTCTGTAGCTGAGCTCAAAATGAAAAACTTTTTTAAAGTTTTACTTCTCCATGTTCTTGATCCAGATGCTACTTTTTCAGATTAACGAAAAATTCAAAAAAATCCCATTCGCAGATAACTGTAAAGCATTGCGTCAGTTAAATTGTTACTAAGTACCACCTGGTGGCAAAAACTTAATTGCGATGAAACATGCAGATACTACTTTTGTGTTTCGGGCAGCAGTATTACTTTTGTGGAGCAACACACATACATGCTGCCCCCTGCCTCTAGGTTGGGGAAGTTTTCATTTCAACAACTCTTATTTGTGCTTAAATGTAAAAAATTTGCAAAATTTACATGTAGTAGAGGTGGCTATCTATAAAGTAATTCATTTAGTGAATATGTATATGTATTATTCTAAATACATTTTGATTTTTTCAAAAAGTATATATGAGACACTTCAAATTCACTTATAAAGTTTCAAACATTCTTTATTAACCCTTGCTTTTTTATCCAAGCTTTCTTTCCTTGACTGTCGACAGTTTTGTCATTATATTAACACTAATAAACTCTTAAGAAAAGAGAGGGCCCATTTCTGTGTATTTTTCTTATTTTTTTAATCATCAAACTTTATTGTTTCGATACTGCCTCAAAAATTATTTTTATTGCTGTTAATTATTGATTTTTTCCTCCAAATGTTATGTGTGTTTTAGAAATTTCATTCAGTTTGCTCGTTAATTTTCAGTGACATTTTAAGCAGAATAATTATTTTCAGATTGACATCTAATTTACTAAAAGAAAAAGAATTATAGAACTAAGGAGAATAAAACATATTTTAAGTAAAATAATAATAGTAATGAAATTAAAAAATAATATTTACTGCAATAGTATTATGGGAAAAAGCTGGTTCTTGGTTAAGTAGTTTTCTGATGTAATTGTTTAATAAATTAGCCTTCTACTTAAATGTAAATATTAATCTTTAATTTATCAACTGAAGCATTTTGTCATACAGTTTGTGCTAAGTTGAAAAAGTATTGCAGAAGTAAAAGTAATTTGCTTTTACACTTGTTCAACCATCCTATTCACTAATATTCCACAGATTAAATCTTGAAAATTTAAAGTAATTTAGCTGTCTAGCTAAAAGAAATTCCAGGTAATATGCCAAAAAAGATTGATAAAGAACTATTTCTGCTTTATATTTTTTGGCATATTAAAAAAAAAAATTGCTTTGCTGAGCAGATATGCAACACTTGTATTTTGTGTTTTTAATGCTGTTAATAATACTGCTGAAAGTTGCAATATTTTAGATCGCTAAATTCTGTTTAACGAAAAGATAGACCTAACATAAACAAATATGTTTCTAGTAAGTTTGTCATTTTTTGAGGATTTTCATTTGTCATTTTTGAGGAACAGTAAACTAATATTCAGCATCTACTTATTACTGATTTGTAAAACGCATGGTTGTTGCCACCGAACAGTTTATTTGTTTGTTTATATCTGGTTTATCTTTTAGATGATTTAGGCATTATAGGCATCCTACTTCAAAAAAAAAAAAAAAAAAAATCCTTATTCATTCTTCCTTTTTAGGGTTAAAACGGGATATAATGCAGTTTCTCGCTTGGCTTCCTTGCTTGGTTTCTGTTGCAAAGATGTGACCAACATGTCTGATAGTAGTGCTCCCATAGAAGTCACAGTTTTGCCTGTACCTGTGGAATCCATGCTGTACTATTACGGCAGCATATCTCGAGAGACTGCCGAATGGATACTCTGGGATCGCGGTTGTCGAGATGGCATGTACTTACTCAGAGAGAGTAACTCAGACTATGTGTTGTCCCTCTGTTTCCAGAAAAGGTAAGATTTTTTGCTTTTTTTTTCTATTTTCAAAATACAGTTGAACTTAGCTGTAGTGACATCATTTGTATTGGGAACTCTGTTATAACCTCAAGGAAGATAGGCCTGTGTTCATTTGTCAGTTGTCAATGAATGGTATTGAAGATCTTCTATCTTGTTACTTGGCTATGACATCATAAATATTTTGATTCTTGATTTGACATTATAGTAGAGTTCTACTGTTTTTTGTGTAAACTACTTATACAAATTAATACCACACTTATGGCTCTTATACTCTTCTTTAGCTTTTTGTAAAGTCTCAATGAAGTGAAATTGAGAATCACTGAAGTTTGAATGCATTAAATCTGGTAGTTTTTGAAGAAGCGTTGTTGAAAATAATCAATTAAAATCAAAATGAATATCACAATACATCATTCATTTTAAAGCAAAATTTTCTCTTTATCATTTACCTTTTCCTTGAGGCTGACACCACATTTATCCCCTAGAAATTTTCTTTGAAAGCGCTGGGACAGTGTTGTCCCAGATCCCCCCTCCTCTTCAGGCCCATTGCCATGGACCACTTTTTAGATGAATGCCGGTCACTTTTAGCCAGCGCATCATAGTTTGGAGATCCCTGATCTAGATAAATTAATGATTGCCTTTTGCATTTGTTTTTGTTTGAAAAATGCTCTATCATTATTATCATTTTTATTTTCAATAACGTTGTTTATCTTTTTTCTCCAGTGTTCTCCATTACCGTATTAAGAAGCTTAGCAGTGGAGAGGTGGGCCTTTGCGGTGTGCCAAGACAAAAATTTGCCGGTCCTGTAGAGTTAGTTCAAGGCGTTGAAGGTCTCGCTTGTAAACCAACACTACCTTGCAACAAGTCCATAGATTCCGTTTTGCCACTGACGCACTGGGGTGTTACTGAAGAAACTGTGAGGAAGGCGATTTTGAAGAAAGCAAAAGAGTGGGGAATAGATGTAAGTCTTATTTACTCATTTTATTTGTTCATTTTTTTATTTTTTAAAATATAATCCTCTGCTTTATCATTTATCATTAGTCATGGAGTTAAATATTTTGAACTAACCTTCAGGTTGTATGGGAAACTAATAAAATGGAAGAGATATTTTTTTATTTCCTGGAAGGTATTATATTTTTCAAATGCATGTTATGTATGCTGTGCAAAATGAAAAAAGGTCCTTTACATATTCTTGCTTTTAAAGTAGATTTCACATTAGAATGTTACTGCCTACTTTTACTATTTCATTAAGAAAAATTATACATATTATGCATAGTGAAACAAATTGCAAAATTGTTCTGTACTAGGGATAATGATGCATTTTTATAAACAAAGGTTGTAAGTATTCATTTTCATATGCGTTAAGATACACTATAAATCCTTACCTTCCCTTGACCTCCCATCGTTTAACTCCTAAGTATTGAACAGCTTGTTCATTTACCAGACTTGTACTATCACTACAAGAAAAGAAGCAAAATAAAATAGTAACCGAAATTGATTTTTCGATTCTTCTTATCTTTTGTTTTTCTATCTTGATCAATATAAATAAAAAATAAAGTGTAACAAAGTTTTACTTCTGTATGCATTTCAAATGTATCATAAGAAATCATGCTATCGCAAATGTTTCATGTTGTACTGACTTATTTGTAATATTTATTCATTTGTAGGAAGATAAATTGAATGCTAGTCTAACGGAGAATTATAGTGATATTAAACTTCTCATTACCAAGACTTTACATGAAATTCAGCCATGGTTTCATGGTCCTCTTTCACGTGTTGAAGCTGAGCGAAGCATTGAAGAAAGTGGTCATAAAGATGGAAAGTTTCTGTAAGAAAAACTTTAAATTTTAATAATGGCTTGGAGTTTCTGATGAATTAATTTCTGTATCGTAAAGTTTAAAAAAAATGCTTTGTTGGTGTTTTTTAATATTTATTTATCTTTGTGAATTTAATGATTGTTGTAAAATAGCTTGCACTTGAAATGATGATAGTTCTTTCAAAGATAATTCTTTCAATAGCATATAGTATATCATTCTTGAATGATAGATCTTGATGTTCATTTTTTTTTCGTGGAAAAATAATCCAGTTTTGCTTCGAACAGTTCATTGATACAGTTTCATTCTCCTCTTCTCTCTTTTTTCAAACCTATTTATTGAATATTTTGATGTAAAATAAAACTGAAAAGTATGTATACATTTTTTTTTCTTTCTTTACGTGCAGAGTAAGGGAGCGTGATGATAGCAGTTATGCCTTATGTTTAAGTCATTCTGGTCGTATTAAACATTATAAAATTGATGTCCTACCTTCTGGTGAATTTGCAATACAGGATGGACAAAGATTTCCAAGTATTATGGCTGTAAGTTTCTTTTTTTTTCCCTTCCCAATCTCGTTGTTTGTATATATTATGTATATAAATATGCATATTTGCATGACACACGTAACACATTATTTAAAGGTCTTTCTTAACTTATAATTTTTTCCCCAAAAGTGTTATGTTTATTTTATGTTTGTTGAAGTTTTGTACTATTTTACGATTAATTTGGTAATATTTTCTTATATTAATTATAGCATATCATTATGACATGGGTAGGGTGTTTACTGTGCATAATCCTGTGTAAATCACTCGGTACATGTGTCAATCCACTCACCCATTTTCTAAGAAAATGTAGGAGCACTTTTATCACATGTTCTATGAGGGAACCTTTAATACTTTCGTATTGTTTTATGCATTTGGTTTACATTCAAAAATGGCAAACAGAAAAGTTTGGTCATGAAGCCCAGTTTTTCTTCTCTTGAGGATTTAATCTTCCTGGAGGATATTATGGTTCAAATTTCTTGTTGTTTTTTTTTTTTTTGTCATAACTTTTTGCTCACATTATTTCTCATCAGTTACAAAAGACTTTTTTTCAAGTAACTAGTGTTGAAAGGGTTCCACTATTTTATTAACAGTTCATTGCTGTTCTCATCCCTGAAAAAACTTTTGAAAAAATTCGAATATAGAGATTTATTGCCATTTATTTTCAGAATTATTTGAAAACATATTTAGTCTGAAACAAATTGCCTTTATGCAGTGTACATTTAAATTGAGAGGAGGATTTCTAATCTGATATTTTGTTTCTAGCTGGTTAGCCACTACACCTTATTTAGTGATGGTTTATGGTGTTCTTTGCAAGATCCTTGTGTGGTTCCTCCCCGTCGATCCAATGACGGGAACAACTCTCAAAATAGAATAAGAAGTACAGAAGGATCTCAATCAGGCGAAAGTAGGAGTAGTGCAACTCATCACAACAGCTCTAGTGGTGGAACTCTCGAAAGAAACAAACCATCTAGGCAAAGTCAAGGGTCATCAGAAACGGGGTCACCTCCCTCCAAAGCTAGTCGTTTTTTGAACAGCTTGAACCAGCGCAAATTGTTTTCCAAGTTCTTCTCCACAGTTGCTCCCCAGTTTTCTTCTCAGACTCTTCCTCAAAATGCAGGTAACCAGAATCCATCCACGTCTCGTGTGCGATCGTGCTTGTATCCGTCACTCAGCGACGACAACTTGGAAGGAGGAGATCTCTCACGCTCCATTCATGCCAGGGTATCTCCCGACTTAATAAGCAATCACCCGTGCACTCCTCCCAACTGCTCCAGAAAAAGTTCCTTGACTTCTGTTGTGAATAATGTTTCCTTTAAGGAGGGGAAGAAGGGAAACATTCAAAAAGCCTCAAGTTTCGACTTTTTACCCGCTTTTTTATCCCTGTTTATATACGGAGACGGTAGTGTTGGTGCTGATAAGAAATCCAAGAAGGATGGTACGGAAATCGGTAGTCGGAAATCCAAAGTCGAGAAGACTGATGAAAATCTCACGAACTGTAACGGAGCAGCAGTGCACGGCTCTTCTCGAACTTTTGCGGAGGATGGTGCGAAAGTGCATAAGTCTGCTCCGATACCCGCGCCTCGTTTATCTCTGGCAAAGAAAATGTGCAAAAGAAGCGGACCAGTCTACGCGAACCGGGAAGCATTGGCAACCACCGGTCGATCCATCAGTCTCGGTGAGAATGCTTCGAGTCCTTTAATCGAAAGGATTGACAAAACAATTCAAAATGGTTTGCCTATTCCTCAGCCATTCATCCGAAGTGCCTCTTCTCCATCCGTTGTCTCTCATTCCAAGGTCAAGCCTCAAGCTCCGTCTCTGCCCACTCGACTGTCGACCTCAGAGGGTAGTAGTTGTGAACCTATCATTTCTTGTATAACTGTAATCGACGAGAGGTGTAGGGCTTCTTCGCTGAATGGTCAGTTGAATTTGCAAAGCCAATTTCAGCCAGTGCCAAAACCTCGGAAGAAGTTCCCCTTCCAAGAAAACAGGACTGAAACCAGTTGTGAATCTTGTGCCTCAGTAGACAGTAGCACTTCTCCTACTTTGACAGAAATCTCAGAGGTAAGCATTCTTATTTTCCTCTCCTCGTTAACGTGATGGTTCCTTAACACTTTCCATCGTGTGTCATTGAGTGTTTAGAAGTAATGAAAAGTTACTATGAGTAAATTTAATTGATCATGTAGACACAAATTCTGCTTTTTAAATTTTTTTTGAGAATTTTCAGAAAGTATTACAGGACAATACTGGTAAAGGGAACTTAATGTGCATTTATGATGTCATGGATCATCAGATGACATACTGTCTACCTATCACAAAGCAAATCAGGACTGAAAGGACAATTTCTTTTGTTGAACGAGACTAGTTTGTATTCTTTTAGGATAAATGTATTTAGTTTTAGTCTAAACATAAATAATCATGTGTTTATAACATCCATAGAAGACTTTAACTTTTAGAGTTTGATTTTAGCCGATTAAAAAATCCTGATTGCCAAATTCATGTCAAAAATTTTAATTGATGCCATTGTTCATGCATTTTGTAGTTTAAAATTTTGACCATTAAACAAAATAGGGATTAAGGGAAAGATGGGAATTTTTTTTTATTTGCTCTGTCCACATATTTGTTGTGATACATTTAGGCATTTGACTGTTGAGGGTTTTGGCTTTGATTTTAACTATCATGTCAAAAGCCTCTTTTTTTTTCCTAGTATTAGTCAATAATTGTCAAAAACCTAAAATTCTGTGCCAAAGCGATTGAACTTCTTTGGATAAATTTACATTACCAGTTCTACCTTATTTTTGATTTTAGATGCTTATTTAAATTTTAAGACTTTTAGACAGTAAAAATTACATTCTTCCCAAAGCCAAAAGCCTAGTTTTGGTCCAACAACTCTTAAAAATAATCATTAAAGGCTACTATAAATACAGAATCAAAAAGATACTGAAAAAAAAAGTTAATTTACAAATGAAGCTGCTACTAATGTCTTTATGAATGAGAATACATAAAATTTGTGTTGTGTTAAATTTAATATGTAAAATTACAATAAATAAATTTTTTTTTTAGTTTTGTACTGTTGCTTTTAGTCCCACTTGATTTTTCTTCCTTGTAGTATGTATGCACCGATTTCAAATCTTTGCAAATCACCCTTGGGGTTAAATGAAATCATTTAAGCTGTATTGAATTTGTGTGTCTTATTTCTGGTTAATTGTGTTCTTTATTTTTCTTTGTAAAGTTTGGCCAGGAATCTTTTAGTGAAGATATTTTCCCAAGTGATATAGCTGCCGACGAGAAAGACACATCCCAGGATATTTCCACTGCAACCGAGGAGATGAACACTGCCAACGTCATCTCCCCGAGCGCATCTCAAGAAGTTTCCTCCACTGCCACCCTCCTCGACTGTGAAAATACCGTCGCCGATATCTTCTCTCATTGCGAAGTTGAAAACAACCACCTCCCCTCCCAGGAGGGTGGAAACACTTTCATGCAGGTTGTGAACGAGGCCGTGCTGCCAAGTGATAATTCCGTGTACGTCAGCCTCAGTGGCAGTAGTGATGTGATTTGTCTGCTTAGCAATGATGTCCCATCACCGCCGTCTTCCACACCTGCGAATGCGAATCACTGTCCCGAAGGCATTTTAATTGATATTGGTGAGAAAGGTTTTTCTTATCTACCTTCTTATGTGAATTTTATCTTTACTTTCCTTCTCAACCCCCTACCTTTCAGCAAGATACCTCGCATTTACTATGATAGTCAGGCCCCTTGCCCAGGATTTCGTAAAGGGAGGGGTTTTCGTGTTTTTTCATCCCTATTTGCATTGCTAGGAAAACATTCCAGTGTTTCAGTTTGAGGCATCGCAGGGTATGGGGGTCACAGCATTCCCCCCTCTTCCGAAGCCTTAATTTTAAATCGTGTAACCAATCCAGTGTAGTATTTTATATACAAAGGATTATATAAAATATCGTACTGGGATTGGTAAAATATACATTAATGATTTTTATGATACCCTTCCCCTCAGAAGAGAAATTTTGCATGCGCTAGTGACTGCAATAGGATGAAGTCGAAAATTCACACAACTTGACGTCAGAGGTTATGCGGATTTTAGAGTTTGGTAGATTTCGAAGCCATAAAGTGACGATTATAGTTTTGATTTATTAAAACAGAATACTGATGCAAACAAACTAATAGAAAACGTAATAGCAGTTTTTCACTTTTATTTTACTCAACTATGGATGGCAAAAATATTGAATATTTATTAGTGACTAAATATATTTATTAGCAGATTATTTTACATTTTAACCCTACACTGCATGGCGTTGCCAATTGGATACATGGACTTTTTTTCTTTATGACTAGTCATAAGGCAATTCAAGCATAAAAAGCAAGTATTAGGCATTTTTAAAGCAAATATAACCATCTATCCTCAAAATTAAATTTTTAAAATTATTTTTCCATGTTTTCTTATTACATTGAAAAACATATATATATTTTTCAAAGAAAAAAATCATCCAGTGTAGGGTTAATGGAGGTTTTTAATGTTGCATTTTTATCCCTGGATTATTTTTACTGTTGTTTTACTTTCAGCAACTTAAAAAATGTTAGTTTGTTAAAAAGATGATAAAACCATTCTTATCTTCAAATTTAAAAATGTGCCCAGTTACATATCCATAACAGAAGATGTATCAAATGTGTAACTATGTGGCTCAGGATAAGTGGTCACATATTTCCCATGCTAGGGATTGTGCCCAGGTCACCTGGACGAAGAGCAGGAGTTCTAACTCCAAGTTTACATAAAACACCCTTTTATTTGTAGTAATGTTCTTATAACAATGGAAAGCCTAGTTGTTAAGACATCAGATTTGATTGAAAAATCTCATCTTTCACGCCCAAGTCCCATCTCATAAGTACATGCTGATTATGTGCTCATTAAATGTGTGGGCCTATGTCCTCTGTGGTTGTGTCCTATAATGTGTGGTGGTTGAATAGTTATCCCGAAGGTACATTAGATTGATGAACATTTCCTTCCCCTCCAGTCTCATGTCTTAATTGTATAAATGGAGGTGTCTGGTGGTGCCATCTCTGGAAAGTTAAACCAATTATCATTGTTCTATTAAAAGTCCAACCACTGTGGGCAATTAACCCATGATTAGATCTATCCATGGGCACAATAGCATCAGGAATAGTCTTAATTTTCAGAATAAAAGATAAATTATAGAATGCAGAATTATTTGTTGTAACTTTTTTCCAATGAAAAAAAAAATTGCTGCACTACTCTGTGAGCATTTTTAATGCAATAATAATCTCATGCATCATTTTACTTTATCTAACTTTTTTCTTTCATTAGTTATACCAAGTAGTATAAAATGAAAAACTGTTTGTAACTTTTTTGATTGCATACAATATTTCTATTATTTACTCACCTTTATATTTAATTTTATCTGCAATAATGTCTTAAATATTTTTCTCTAATAAGATCGCAAAACAGCAACTTTGGAAATCTTTTTAATTGCTTATTTATTACACACCAAAAATATTTTTAAAAAAAACATAAGTCTGGGTGAATATAAATTCAGTTCATGATTTTTGTTTTACTAAATCTTATAAAATTGAGCTAAAATTAATAAATTCAAGGACTTATTTAATACACATAATTAAATGAAATTTATTAACCCTTTGGCGCAGAATTTTTATCAACGTTTTTATCATACTTTGTTAATTATTCTGTATTAACATCAAAATTAAGGAAAAATATTATATTTAGCATTTTAATAATTTTCTGTATATGTAATACAGCTCTGAACAACGATGTCCCTTTCTGCATAAAAGGTTAAATATTTATGGGAAATCAGTGTTTCGTTCTGTGGGACACCGGTGTCCCATTTCTGCTTCAAAGGGTTAAATGGCAATATGAGCAATAATGTAATAATTTTTAGTGAAAAATACATTTAATATCTATTTCTCAGATAACTACGATAAAAATACATTGTCCAGGGAGGAATCTGATTTGGCTTATCTTACATTAAGACAAGTTCGGAGAGGTCCTTTAAACTTGGATCAGAAATCTATTGATTTGAAAGAAAAAATAGGTGAGTTGTAAAACAGTTTATGTCTTAAGTATTTGCACTATATTATAAAAAAAGAAGGTGAAAGGACATTTGCAAAAGATTTTTGTCAGATGTCTTCTCATTCCTAAATTTGTTTTTCTGCATTGAAAAAGGGGTTCTTTTTCACCCTGAAACTCATATCTGCAATTTTGTTTTTACTTGTGCATTTTAAATGTTAAAATATTTTTAACAATTTGTAATTTGTTAAAAATTAAATGAATACTTTTGTGCAGAAATGTGAATTAAGGTTTAACAATGCTTTGTCGCACAAAAATAGCAAATTACTCTGGCACCTGTTTTGGGTTTGCAAGAAACCTCTTTTTCAAAGCAATGAAGTGTGAGCTTAAGGATGAAAAGTCATACAAGAAAAGTCGCTCTTCTTTTATGATGTTTGATCATAAAGCTCCCACTTCATTGCACAGAAAAAGAGTTTACCCCTAAACATGTTCCTTGAGTAATTTGCAAGATTTTGCGATAAAACGTTGTTGAACCTTAATTTATGTAGATGTGTTCATGTCCTATAAGAGACTGATGTTTTCTTTTTCAAATAACTTAAAATATTACATTAATTTTTTCTAAACTGTACGGTAAACCATCATCATTGCAGACCCTATTTAACTACACTTTGTTTAATCTGAACATCCATTTACATACTGTTTAAATAAAATGCCGAGGTAGCACAATAATGCATTTTTGTAGACCTAGTACCCCACTATATGCACTGATTATTTGTACAAAATTTTGGCAAAATATATTAATATATAGAGGTCGCTCAAACGCCTTGAAATCTCATGATATTGACAAAAACGTGAACGTAAATGATATCTATGGAAAAAAGTAGCCTTTGTATTTTTGTTTGTCTTACCGTTTTATTTAGGCCTTTATGTACACCGAATTATTTGCCCAAATGTTAGTAAACTATATTTACATTTAGGAGTACTTCAAATTTTGTGATAGTGGCACAAATGCGAACGTAAATAATAATAATAATAAAGTTACTTTATTGCTTTTTTATATCTCTGAAGAAAAGAGCGTGCAATCACAAAATGAACAATTTTTCTGAAAAACCAATGAAATGCAGAAAAGTATGAAAACTAATCAAATACGGAAAAAATATAAAAAACAAATTTAAATACATTAAATATATAGTAATTCGCTCATTAATTCTTGCAATACTTTTTAGGGGTTACTTTTTTACAACTTTGAAACCTTTTCTGTGTTCCTGTACCACTTGAAGAAGACACTGTCTTTGTTTTTCGTCGTTAGTGATAGTCTTAACAAATGCTTCAATAAGGGCCATGTCACGCTCCGTATTGTCGTTTACAATCCTCAGTTTCTTTGGTAGTACAAAGCCTTGTTGGTAGCTATCTTGAGGATTCCAATGCTCAGGATCAAACAGCTGATATATTTTGAGTTTCTTCTTTACATGAATAAGGACGCTGAAAATGTTCCAAATCATTTCTCAGTGCTTGCACAAAAAGGGTTGCTGGGAACCCAGCTCTTAAATATTCTTTCCCATTAACGATAAGAATGTGAAAGAAATCACATTCATATGTTACGAATACCTTTTCTTTGTCCGGCTGCAAGTTTAAACTGGTTGTGAAATATCCATAACTTGAAGCCATAAAGAATCTTTGACACAGATATAACACGAGGAACCGCTCCTGGGACACGAAAACATACACCAAGAGAAGGTGCTCTGCTCAAGAAAATCACACTAAGCTCTAGTACTTCCTTGGACACTTCTTTTGCATAGGTCATCAGAAGTTGACTTTGCGCAACTTCCATTACTAGTTGCACGTTGCTCTGAATTGGCTACCAACTCCTCAACCTCATCGTTTCTCACTCCAGGTTTAAAATTAGAATGTTTTATCCTTGACTATGATTGCTGAAACCGCTTAGAAAGCAGTATTGTAGATCCAATGGCAGTGGGTGGTTCCATGCAATTGCGTGAACACCGCATTTGACATTGCACGCAATCAAATATCCCAATTCTACATATTTCTTGGTTTATCGGTTAAAATACACAGAGACCAAGACTAGAATAGACTTCGGTTGTAATACCACAGAAAACACAATGTCTAAAATATAATGGCGGAAAGCACAATATAAAAGTTGCTTCCCTAGTGTTTTTTCCCCCAAGTTCAAACATGCTCCAACTTTAGTACCGGCACTGCATGTCGTATCGAAACACATACCACGTACGAGCTCAGTAAGTTCCCATTTATCTAACTGGTTATCGTACAGCAGCATTTGCCGTAGCAATTCCAGTGCCTGACTAACTTACTAGAACCCAGAAGTAAATCATCAATGCTTGTGGTCCTGATACTAATACTGGTATGAAACCCGCCGATCCTCCTTCATTTTCCCAATATATTTTGCATAAGTGTTTCGTTCCAGTGAACTATCAAAGGAAGTCATAGATTTAAACGACTTTTGTAAGTTAACGGCCGATTCAGAGCGAATAGTTTGCCTTTACCGTTTTATGGACGTTGTCAAATCCTCCCCATTTTGACCCATACTTTGTACTGTAGCAGCTACTATCAAAGTGGCTTTCTGTCACTTATATTGGGCCCTGTCTAGAGTGAATGCTAGGTGTTTTAGCCGAATAAACTCATACACCTCAAACAACCGAAAAGAAAACAGAAACCACAGCCCGAGCTTGCAGCTGCATTTTCTACTCAAACTCAGGTAAGAGATGATGCAGCTTTGGAGCGGGGGGGGGGGGGGGGGTCGTTACAACTCACTTTGAGCTATTATTTTATTGACTAATTACTTAGTAGAGTAATCTAGCATTTTAAATTGTTCCATTTTATATGAAGAACAATATTATTTCAGGTAATGAAGTTATGTACTCTTAACTCTCGAAATCGCTAATTTTAAACAGAATTCGATCGCGTTGAGCGACCTTGAAATATTATTCAATTGAGCTAAAATTGAATATACATCACATTCATGAATAGTGGAAAAAAACTGCAGGGTAAGACCAAAGAAATTCGAAAAAAAATTTTTTTTGAATCACCCTAATATATATATATATATATATATATATATATATATATATATATATATATAATAATTTTCTCTTATGCAGCTTTATATTTCATTCTCTTGAATTAAAAATACATTTTCTACTGTGTATGCTAATTAGTTCATGTACCTTGGCTCAATTTATAGATTATTTTGTTTAATTCTTACTGTCATTTATTCAAACAATCCCTTATTAGCTCAGATTAATGAGGTTCTACTGTATTAGCTTTTCTTCTTATTATTACTTTTTGTTAGAAATATCTTTTAATATGTATGTTAAAAATTTGATTCTTTACTGTAAGAAAGGGGGAAAGTTTCTTTTGTCACTGTAGTTGTATATGCATCCTGAGGCCATTGCTAGAAATATTCTTTTGGTGCAGCGCTCTAGTTTGAAGGCAATGCTTACTTAAATTGGCATAAAAGGAAATTATGAACCTCGTTGAAAAGAGTAAACACGGATATGAAATAAAAGGGTTTAAGTGACATAAAAGTGATTGTTGAGTTTTCCATATTTTCATCTCAAGTGATCTTGACTAAATTTCACATCCCTCATATTAGCACGATGGAAGAATAAGTCAATTTAGTTATTTGATAAAAAAGAAATAAGAATTAGAACTTCCGCTTTTTGGGTCTCTCTCTCTCTCTTTTTCTGCTTAGCCAAAGGAATGCTCAACACCTCAACACATATTTTGGGCAGTGCCTTAGCATTGCAACCTGAAATTATTGCACTAGATTGAACAACAATAAATTTTTAAAATTTCACTGTGTGGGAGAGGTTTGTTAAGTCTTCCAAGAAAAACTAATTGAAACAAGAATACTATGGATGGTAGCAGCTCAAAATATTTGTTTGATATGGACCCCAAAATGTCTATGAATGACTCTGCTTCAACATTAGATAAGTTTCGCAGCATGCACCCATAATACTAGCAGTGTGAAATTAGAAATATAAACTCTTGAGTTGTTTATAGTTTAAAAGTTATTATGTATTTTATATTATTCTTCAGGTTCCGGTATCTTTTGTGATGTATTTAGAGGAGTGTTTTCTTCTGGACCATTGGAAGTGCAATTTGCAATAAAAATGCTTAAAAACAACAGTGTGCCTAACCCAAAAGTAGGTATTATACAAAGTAATTTAGCTGTAATATACTAGTAAAGCTTGACCATGGACAGATGGTGGTTGATTTTAGAGCGGAACAGACCGCTTCATTCTGTAGTTGGTAACACCAGAGAGATTGTACAGGTAGAAAAAAATTAATGAATGAAGAAAGTAAAAAATTCATTTGATATCTGATTCTACCTACTATTTTAAAATGAAAGCATTCGTTTCTACCTCAAGGTCACGTCCCGTCTCTTCAGGATCAAGCTGTAGACTGGTAGTGCTAAAATTGTCGAAAAGAAGATACATGTTTAGGCTTCTAGAGTTGTATTAACACATTAGGAATTTGTAGCCTAGCAACCATGAATACGGTGTGTGGTGATCGCATTTTGCAATATAAGCAGGTTTTGAGCATTTAAAATGCAAGCAAAAAAAAAGAGCTAAGACTGTTTAGGCGAAGCAGAGAACCCTAAATCGCCAGCCTAGCTGGCACAAGACAACAGTAACAACATTGAAGATATTTTGATTCATCTTTAACTGTGTGCAGACATTGCCTTTTAAAGTTAAATGCTACAAACTGCAAAGCACTAAATAACGCCTGGTCTAATTGACTCAGAAGCTTTGAGCTTGTATGTGAGACTAATAAATTTCATCTGAGGTTGTTTCTCATGGCAGGGGTCTGGCCAGAGGAAATTCGGGTCCGTTAACGGACCCTTCACAAAAATACGATCAAGCAAAACGGACCCTTCACAAAAATACGATCAAGCAAAACGGACCCATCACAAAAATACGATCGAGCAAAACGGACCCTTCACAAAATGCTGATCAAACTAAATGGACATTTCACCCATAATCCATTCAAAAAGCAAATCTGAAATCAAAATAACTCATAGCATATTTCTGTGTAAAAAGCCCATAATTTTTGGGCCTTTTCTGAAGTTAAAAGAAGGAAGCGCTTATCCGCCACTTCTGCGAGGAAAAAAAAAAAAAGTCGGCAGCGGCACACTTCCTGCCTGCTATGCTTGAGCGATAAATCTTAAATGAAAAATGTAGCACTTTTTGTTGACTTTTGAAGAAATTAACAAATTTTGTTTGTTTTATCATATGCAAATCAAAATGTCTTGCTGCGATGTTGCTGTTACAGATTTCTCTGGAAATGCAGAGTAAGGAGTTTTCTCCCTGCTCTTAATTTGAACAAAAAGGAATAAATAATAGCAATTATCTACGAAATGAACTTAGAACTGCAAACAGATCGCTAGGGTTGGAGAAAAAATGGGATTTCTTCTGATAGAGTGACCAGCTATTTAAAATTATCGCCATCTGAAGTCTTTGGTGTGACATTTTGACCTTATTTCGGCAGAAAATTGTGGGTTTTTTTTACACTTACAAGGGTGGTGTTTTGGTTATATTTAGGAATAATTAATGTATTTTTCGTCTATTAATATTGGAAGTCTCGTATTGTCTGTTTTGCTACGTCTCCCTACTTTCGTATTTTTTCCTCCGAATTTTTGGCTAATATGTCGGTGATTATTAATGACATTCATCATATAAAGAATATTATATATATCATCATATTTCATCATCATATATCATCATATTTAATCCTGATGAAATGAAATTCTAAAATTATTTGACTTCAATAAATTATTGTATTTGCCGTTTTTGTACTTCTGATGCTTTCATTTTGTAAAAATGCGATCGCCGCTTCTAATATGAAAATCAAATTTTACTTATTTTTCAAGCTAATTACTATTTATTAGGAGGCAAATAACTGAAAATTCACTTCATTTTTTTGTTCAGATCATTATTTTTAAATTTTTAAAGCAGAATTAACTGTTCTTTTGTGAGTCTAATTTTAACACTGAATGGATCGTTTCATTTTATTTTTGCATTAATTTTATTAACAGATATTAATTTTTTGTTTATCATAGACCTTTAATTTTTTTAAACCAAACTGAACTCTTTTATATGCCGTTTTTATGTTTTTGATGCCATCACTTTGAAAACTGCAATCTCTTTGCATCCGCTACAGGAATCGGATTTTTCGCATTTTTGATGTTTAATTCGATGTTTTAAGAGGAAAATAAATGAAATTTATTTTTATTTTTTATTAAATTCAAAAATTTTATTTTTGCATTTTTTTTTCACAATTGTTTGATTTTTACAAAGTTATTTGATTTTTCACAAAATTATTTAGCATTTCACAAAAAACGGACCCTGTGAAAAATTCTGGACAGACCCCTGCATGGCCTATCTAACAGCTCTAAATTTGAACTAACATGGTAATCCCTTTCTAGAAAAGGAGTAATTTTCTGACTTTGAAATGAAAAACTGAACCATCTGGAACTTTTCCAACTTAAAAACATAATAAAATAATAAAAAAATTACAACCTTCTCTGAGTGCCCAAATACTTCATCGTTAAATTTTGTGAAGATCTATCATAAACTATAGATTTGCATTAAGATGATACAGATGTATACTTTTTTTTAATACAAGTGACTGCCTCTAATTAATATTTTCCTTTGTTTTTAAGAATGAAATTTTGTGAAGATCTATCATAAACTATAGATTTGCATTAAGATGATACGGATGTATACTTTTTTTTAATACAAGTGACTGCCTCCAATTAATATTTTCTTTGTTTTTAAGAATGAAATTTTGAAAGAAGCTCAAACTATGGTTGCTCTTGATCATCCACACATAGTGAGATTAATTGGTGAGTGTATTTATTTATTTATTTATTTAAACTTTCTTTTTTGTTTAAAGGTGTGTTTATGTGAATGAAGGTAGAAAATAACTGTGGTGTCACGAGACGTAATAATGTGTGGTTCTACCTCTGTAAAAGTATAATCACATGCAATGTGGGATATAAATCTAAACATTTAGTTAATATTGAATTAAACTATGGAAATATGGTGCAACCCCCCCCCCCCTCGGTGGGTCGTGGTAGCCCGATCGGCAAGGCGTCGGACTTGTGACCGGAGGGACCCGGATTCGATCCCAGCCAATTAAAGATCCACCGTCTTGATTGATGGTGGCTGAGGGACGTTAAAAATGTCGTGGTCACAAAGTGCTCCAAGTGAAACGATACCTTTGGGGGTGCCGGGCAAAGGGTTTGCTCGGCCCTTGGTCTAGTTCAAAAAGAACAGAGCGCTCTTCAGGGCCCTATCCCGGTTAAACCACGAGTTGTGGTAGGTACAGGGACCCTGGAGTGTGTGATGTGAAGTGTGAACCCCCCCCCCTGCCAGTTTTGATCATAGATAAAAGCTTTGCAATCACACCCTACTGGAGCTCGAGTTAAATAAATTTCATTTTATACAACCATAAGCAATGGTTTTCCTATTACAACTAAAGTGCCTCCTCTAGCTTTTCCATCAATATCTTTCTAATTGTTTTACATTTTATGCTATAACCAATTATTCCCAGGACCAGACATAATAACATCAATACTGAAACCACATAAATTAATTTTGGCACAAATATTTATATTTTTAAAATTTGCTCTCTCTAGGGAAAAAGGTATGGTTTTAACTTAGTATAGAAATCTATCTACGTTCTTTTTTTCCTTTAAAGAATTAAATTTGACTCTTAGATTTTTTTAAAGCAAATTGTATCCGAAAAAAGATATTAATATGGATTAATGAAGATGGTTTTTTACAACTTTACGTAAGCTTCGTGTACAAGCTTTATGAACTTACCATGAACAGATCAATGCTTTACGTCAAAAGTGCTTTGTACATGAATTGAATAATTACTTCTTCGCCACCTGTTAATCATATTGTCATTCCACAAAATTTCAGCAAATTAAAAAAAAATTTGACTGCTCCACTTTAATTCCTTTTTTCACATATTGCACATAAAAACATATGTAATTAAAGTAACTAAAAGCTGTTTTTCATAATAACTTTTTCTCAAGTTATGGTGTGTCCAAAACTGGGTTAGGCCATTTTTAAAAAAATTATTAGTTTACTAAATGCCAACATTTTTGAAACTAATAGAAATCTACAAAGAATTCGAAAACTACTGAAATCTGTAGAAATTTTTCTAGTTAGGTCATTTAAATTAAAGGTTTTATTGGTATAAAAAGAAACTTGGAGTACTTTTCAAAACAAAATTGCTCTCTAATACTGAGTATAAAACGAGTTTTTGAAAATAGCTGTGCCGTGAAGAGAAAGATGTTCTGTATTTTTTTTTATGATATTGCAATATACAAAAGTCTTCAAAGAAAATTTTTTTTCAACCTTGTTTCTATATAGCATTCCAAAATTCAAACATTTTCCAAAATCACCACTTTTGACAGTTTTTATTTAAACACTAACCTGGTTTCCATAACCAGGCTAAAACTTCTATGCATAATACTTCCTATATGTGAATTTCATTCTTTTATTCAAATCGGTTAACATATCTGTTGAAGATAGCTATTCATTAAAGTTGGCCTATAGTGGTCCATAGCTTGTAATTGAATGTGCTATCAAATATATTTGTCCTCTATTCCCATTATTTTACTTTAATACTAAAATAAAAGTGACAGTTCAGGCCATTGCATGCAATCATGGACCACAAAGCTTGGTCACTTGGTTAGTTTAAATATATAAAGTGTAATAGAAACTTAAGGTTGGTAAAAGTAACTAATTGCTTTTTGGCTATTTAACAAAGTCAAATTTAAACTTCAACCTTTTGCTGAACAGATGATAGAATGGCGAACAACGATGAAAGCCAATTATGTTCCTATTCCACTCACTTTTATAAAGCAAAATTACAACAAACATAAGATTAAAATTTCGCACAATTTACTTTTAAAACCAGCCTCTACAAAAAGAGCCTGTTTTAACAATTCAAAGGGTAAATATGCTCAGTAGCCTAAAAACAAGATGCTTGTTAGTTACTGCATACAAAAAATTGTAATGGGTATATCATTTTATTAAAGCTGTTTTTCACAAGTTAAAGAGTCCTTCTTCTTGAGAAAACCGGTTAGAGCCACTATTTGGACATCAGAGTTTATTTATTGACAGCTATTTTCAGACAAATCAGTCAAGCAACCATCCAGCATAGGTAGCCACAGAAAGTAAAGTTTTTTTGGCGAACTTATTTTTCATAAAATTAAACTATTTTAAAATGATTTGCTTAAAATTGATCACAGATGCCTTCTGTAATGTTACTTTTCACAAGTAAAATCAAGTAAGGTCATATTTTGCTCACATATCTGCAAAATATCCCATAAACGGGACGTTAAATAACTCAATAAATATGGCAACGGCGATCTATTTTACGCCTAAAATGCATGTAAACCATTCCAAGTAAGAGTTTTAAGCAGATGAAAATTGAAAAAAATTGTTAAAAAAACTTGGGCATAAATGAGTTAAATATTAGGATATAAAAGAGACAGAACTTTGAAACCAGTTGAAAATTTTATTGGTACAAACATTGAAAACTAAGAAAAATGTATGCCATTTACCATAGCACACATGCCATTACTTGGTTTTGAATATGACATCATACAGATGGTCGCCATCAGGTTTAGGACATTCCTCCGTGTGGCGAAAGAAAGCTTACACCACCCAATCCAGCTCGTCCAATGGGATCTCCTTCGCAGCTGTACGCATCCTTTCCTTGAGTTTAGAGATGTTATGAGGACGTGTGTACTCAAGGAGATCTCATTGGGCGAGCTGGATTGGGTGGTGTAAGCTTTCATTCGACGTCTGGATAAAAGTGTTATGGCGACCATCTGGATGGTATCCTATTCAAAAGCAAGTGACGGCATATATGCTATGCTAAATGGCAGTGGCGTACTCAGGGAGTGGGCTGATAGGGCTGCAGCCCCCTCCGAAATTTTCAAAACTAATTTTAACAATGTTAGTTAAGTTTTTTTTTTTTAATCCCAAAATGAGAAAAGCTTTCAGAACAGATAATTAAGTAAGAGACAAAGTTATAAGAAAGATTTTTTTGTTTTGACATGTCTTATTTACTGTACATCATGCATATGATTATCCTATTATTCCATTTTGTTCATTTTTATTGCAAATTTATGCAGGGGTGCCCATCCCCCCCAAGCTCAATGGCGCAAATTCCCCCCCAAAAATTTTTCACAACCCTCTTGTACTTTTTATCTTTATCTCTCTTTTTTATTTTATTCATTTATTTAAATATTATTTATTTATTTTTAAAAATATTATTAGTTTTTTTAATATTATTTATTTATTTTTTTAAATTATGACTATTATTTTTTAATACATTATTAATTTTTAAGAAGTATGAATTATGCGCAGAATCGAATCGCTTTTCTTTCCTTCAGACAGTCTAAGCACACACACACATAAAATAAATAAATGAATAAGTAATAATAAAGAAATAAAAGAAATAATTTTAATTTTAAAAATAACTTAATGAATATATTTTATTCAAAAAATCAGCAAATAATTTGAATTAAAACAATAAATTTATAAATAATTTAAATAAATTAAAAAAATTAGTTTAAAAAAATCCCCCCCCCCCCAAAAAAAAAATTTTGATGGAGCAACTTGCGCCATAATCCCCCCCTGAATCTATGTATTAGCCAATTTTTTTTTAGTCATCTAATTCTGTTAAATAAATTTCAGCAAATTGAATTGAAACCCAGTATTAAGAACAATAGTAAAATAAACTGCAATATTAACAGTTTTAGAGCGTACATTTTTAAAATAGTATATTTATATCCAAGTGTTTTAGCAACACCTCTTTCAATAAAGAATTTTTTTTTAATTTAAATTTATCATTCTCTGTGTCCATCAGAATGCTTTCTTCACAATAATTTTAATGGCAAAAAAGTTTTTCTTAATGATGTATTTTTGTCGACTTAAATAGACATTAAAGCAGAAATTCGAGACATTCACTTTTCTGAACTACATTTCATGACGTGCTTCTCCCCCCCTCAAAGAGTCTTGACTCAGCCCCCCCCCCCCCCTTTGTCTGCGTACGCCACTGGTAAATGGTATACATGTTTCTTTATTTTCAATGCTTGTTCCAATGAAATTTTCAAGTTGTTACAAAGTTCTGTCTCTTTTATATTTTACAATTCATTATGTCAGATCCTGTATTAGATTGGTAGTTGCACAAGTTATGTGCATCACTGTATGCTTGGGCGGTGATAAGATAGTGATATTAAATTTGCTGTAAGTTAAATTCTTTTTATGTCAAATAACCAGTTTCACTGACTTGTGAATTTATAACTTTCCCTTTTTTTATTCTCCTGTACTTAAAATCCTTAAAATATAAAAGGTTAAAGGTTTACCATCAATGTAAAACATATTTTTTTGTACTTTCAGGTGTTTCAGAAAGCAGTTCATTCATGTTAGTAACGGAATTAGCCCCTTTAGGCCCTCTTAGCAACTATTTAAGAACTCACAGGTTTGTGTGATATTTTTTGTGTATTTAATTAATGAATGTACACAACTCTTCTGGGTCAGAAACACTTGCTTTTTTTCAAACAAACTTAAGCACTTAAACAGCTGTAAGACTGTTTGATAAATGAAAAGTAGGAAACTTTGAAGTTTTTTAAAGAAATTCTCAGTTTGCTTTTTTCAATAATTGGGTGGTATCTTTAATTTTAACAGCAAATTTGAGTATCGTTATGGTACTCTGATTGATGGTATTAAACTAAATATCTGTATTTAGCAGTGAGTAACCGCCCCTTGGCTAGGGGCTAAGGCAGGAACATGCAATACACCGCCAACTCTGTTATTTCCATCAATGGACTGCAGTTTTTTTGCCTCCAACTCGGTTACTTTCCTATTCCATTCTGATGAGTGCATAATAAGCACGAAACTGCAGTCCATAGATGCAAATAACCGAATTGGTGGTGTATTGCATCTATGTATTTGTTAATGAGTAGAAAAAAATATAAGAATGTGTATTAATTATGATACATACAAATCCTTATAACTTTTGTTTATTTAAGTATTTAAGAAAATTCCGTTTTAGAAATATTTGCACGAAAATTCAAGCCCACCCCCCTGGAAAATTGGGAATCAAATCAAAAATTGATACTAGGACGATCCTATCCAAACAAGATTTGTTTCTTTTTTTTAATATCTGCTTCTTAAATATTTTTGATCTTTCATTTTGTTTAAAACTTTATATTGTTATGTTTGTTTTATATTCCTTATATATTTAGTAATAAGTGTCATTAGTAATGTATTTTTAACTATGTCACAATATTTTCTAATTGTGCAATATTTTCTTTCAGGAACATTAATGTGTCTGAGATTCTTATCTTAATGCTTCAAGTAGCTTCTGCAATGGAGTACTTAGAAAGCAAACAATTTGTTCATAGAGATTTAGCAGCTAGGAATGTTCTTTTAGTTAATGAAAATTTTGTGAAAATCAGTGACTTTGGAATGTCAAGAGCTTTAGGCCTGGGAAAGGAATACTATCGGGTAAGTTCAGATTGAAGTTAGTCATGTGTTACATGTACTGAATTCTTTTAAGCGTAGATTTTTAACTACTTTGGCTTTAAATTGTAAGTGGGTAAAATCAGTGGTACACAAATAAGGAAAATGCCAGATTGCCTAAGTGCTTTCGTCTTTATCCATTATACTAAATGAACCTAATGAAAGTTTTGAAGGTTGTGATCAATCGTCGTATCTTTGATTGTTCTGCAAAAAGACTAAATGCTACTCTGTAACTTGTGTAAGAAGGAGCGAAATGAAGCGTTTTTTTCTATTGCTCAATCTTTTTGTATAGATGTGCAGCTTTTACCTTTTATTTGCAATTTTTTCCTATAATTTCAAACTTTGGCTATCAATTTTGATATATTTGATTTTTTAAAACTATTATCTGCTGTAAAATATGAGATATCAACTTTCTTAAGATGTTTTTTCCACTTAAAAAATGATGGTTTGTATGTGTTGGTGTGACTATATTGTCACGCCCGTTACACGTACAATTATTATTTTTCAAGCAGTGAATGTTTTTTATGTAGTTACTTTAAATTTAAGATTTACATTTTTGCATTCCCGACACACTGCAGAAATCCAACTAAAGACTAAAATTTTCTATAAAAAATGACTATAGGAAAGAAATAAAATTAAACTGCCATAATTATGCATATGTAATTGTTTTGACTCTTTGGTATGGTATAGTTCTTATGTTTTTATTGTTATTTTAATGATAAAAGAGGAACATATGAATATAATATACTGACATTTAACGTTTTACCTCTCTGACAGGCTGAAACTGCTGGGAAGTGGCCATTGAAATGGTACGCTCCAGAATGCATTTATTATTTCAAATTTAGTAACAAATCCGATGTTTGGAGTTATGGCATCACACTGTGGGAGGCACTCTCGTATGGGGAGAAACCATACAAGGTTTGTAATTGACACTTATTATTGCAGTTAACTATAACCATTCTTCAAATTAATTTAAATTCGAAATATGAACATTTATGTGCAGATTTAATTTTGCATTTAAGGTCCTTTTTTTAAAATGTCAAACAAAGTTGAATGTGTGTTGCCTCTCTATGGATTGCATTGGCTGCATGTTTTATCGCGTATAGTTATTTTTGGCACGATAAGATATTTTTTGACATTAAAATGTACAACAAAACTTCGATGTGAGGACTTGGGCAGCAAACCTATGTTGTCAATGCTTTACGCTGATGGGCATTTTGCTGATCTAGCTGACAATTGCTGCAAAAATAAAAATTGCATACACAACTTTAAATAAAGCTTCCTTGCTGTAAACTTCTGAATCAGTTACGAACATCATCAATTTTATCTCTATATCTTATAGTTAATACATACTGGTAAACTAGTGTGGATGCTTTATTTGTATATTTATGTATATAAATGTTTATATAGCATAATACTTATAAATGTTTATATAATGTTTATATCAATGAGTCAGGAAAAAAAAGCTTCAATGTGATCCAAAATGTAAAGTGTCAAATTTGGTGCTTGGGATTGGAAATCCAGGCATCAAATAAAAATTTTTTTTTTGCAAAATGCGACTTACTAGTTGTTATTTCTAACACTGATTCTTGTGATATACCTTGCGTGCCATTAATCTGTATTAAATTTTTATTTTGACTCGCAAAGCTTCCATAAATGTACCCTAGAATCCTAAGGTTCTATTAGACAACCACAGATTTAACTACTTCTAATCCACCATTATATTTGTTTCAGGGAATGATTGGTCGTGATATTCTGAGAATGTTTGAACATAATGAACGATTAGGGAAACCGGAACATTGTCCTGATTCTGTGTACAATTTAATGAGAAAATGCTGGCAATATAAGTAAGTTTTTTTTTCTTATCGATATTATTTAATTTTTTTTATAATAATACATGGCTGCCACACTTCCGTCTAGGGGACGGAATTCCGTCTTTTGTAAAATCTCGGACCATTTGGGAATTTGTTTCAATTATGAAAACACAGCTTTAAAAAAAGAAACTATTTAATCTTTTTCTTTCCAGCTGCATCCAACGAAATCCGCCATCACAAAGTCGGGACAACTTAAAGCCCCGCCTTCATCTCTTATTTACTGTTTAGCATTTTCTCTCTAAAAATCTTTTTCCCTAAAAATCTTTTTCCCTAAAAATCTTTCTCCTTAAAAATCTTGCCAAAAATGTTTTGAAAGACTACATTATTATAGTTAATTTTGCAATTTTTATTTCATATAGTAAATTGCCACATTAAAAATATGCAATATATTAGTGTATAAAACATTGAACATATTGCGGGCTAAAATTTGTGTTGCAAAAAGAACCCCACTCGCTTTTCAGTCCTGGCCATTTTTTAGAGTGGCACCCATGATAATACTAACTGCACCCAACATGTTTTGCATTGCCTCCTAAAGTAAGAAAGTGTTTGGGTTTTAATACTGTTTATTGAGCTGCTATTGAATGCACAATATTGTTTTTTTTTTTTTTTTTTTTTTTTTTTTTTTTTTTTTTTTTTTTTTTTTTAAATGTTTGATATCCACATGAATAAATTGTAAGTTTTTCCAATGAGTGAACCTTGTAGCAGAAACAGTGCAACGCTGTGAAGCAAGTCGCAGATTCCTGAGGATATCTGCAGACTATTAATCATTTGCAAGCAATTAAAAGCCTCCTAACATGTTTAAAATATATATAATCTGAAACATTGAACACAGTGCATCAATGTTTCCGAAAATCAACATCAATGTCTCACCCAGTGGTCGGAAGTAGCGCGCTACAAGTAGCGAAACTACTGTAGTAGCTACATTTTTTAGTAGTTTGTAGTGTATCGCACTACTTTAAAAAAAAAGTAGAGTAGTGAGTAGAGCGAAACAAAAAAATAGTAGTTTGTAGCGATTTCTGGAAACTACTTTTAAATTAAAAAGATAAATAAATGAATGAAAAAAATTTAAAAAAAAGAGAACGAAAGGAAAACACAAGGTTTTTCTTGTGGCGAATATTCGTAAAATTGAAAAAAAAAATAAATAAAAAGGACAAATTTTAGCAAAAAAAAGGAACAAAAGGAAAAGTAACAAATAAATATAAAGACATTTCCTATTTCTATTCCAAATTCGAATGAGGTAATTTTTTAATCTAAAGCACTTTTCGAATTTTTCCCGGTCGATCCTCAAACGGTGTATTCTTGTTATTTATTTTTTTTTTTAAAGTAGCGAAGTAGCAACTACATTTCATAAGTAGTGTAGCTCGCTACATTTAAAAAAAAGTAGTTGTATAGCTGTAATTAACTACTTTTATAAGAAAGTAGTTGTAGTTGTAGTTCGCTACGAAAAATATGTAGTTTTTCCAACCACTGGTCTCACCCTAATTCAAAGTTACTGTAAATCAGCTATTCTCAGCTACTGGACTGGCACCGATTTGCGGGAAAATTTGTCCAGTCCTCGGAGGTTTTCAACTGTAAAAAACATTTTTTTTAAGAAATAAAATAAAACAAAACATAATAATAGTTGCGACATTTCTGATACAATATTTTATGCATCTATATTTTCTTTACTTTGAACATGTTATGTGGTTTTTCTCAAAAATTTAATGGCTTCTGTATAATTAATACTGTAAATACTTTTTTTTTGCTCTTAAATAATTAATTTAAGTTACTTATAAAAAAATGTTGCAGTTAACTTAAGTAATTTCTTTAATTTTCAAGATTGTTTTTTGTATTAAAAAAAAAACTTTTTACTTTGTAAAATAAAAGAAATGAACATCACCCATCCACAGATTTTTTTTGCTCATTTTTACCAGTCCAAACGCCAAAAAAACAGAGAGACATTTCTCTAAATGACAGAAAGTATTTTTAGTTGCAACATGCTCTGATCAATCATTTCTGTCCCTACCTAGAAGTGAAGACCGACCATCATTCACGGAAGTTTACGAGATGCTGAGAAACTGTGTTGAATCCAACAAATAAAAAGTGCACTTGGTTCTTCTCGGTGAATCGCTGAATCCACAAAAAGAAAAAAAAAATGTGTCCAGTAAAAATTGAAGAGTTACTGGTTTTCTATATCTTCACTCTCAGGAAAATCATTCCACATCTGGCAGTTTCTCTACCGCTCCTCATCTTACCAGACGCCGCATTTGAAGACTGACATTCTTTCATGTTATCATCATTGTGCAATGTGACTGTAGTCCTAATACTATTTTTGTGGCTTGTACAGTTTTTCATTACCTGTGAATGAAATTTCTAAGAAAATATTTATTACGGAAGTAATAGTTGTACATATTGTAAAACTGCGAGTGGGGCCGAATGTCTGGGACATTTGGGACCCGCTTCTGCTTTCAGTGTGGATGGAATATGTCGAAGCTCTAGTCATTAGGAACAGCCATTTTTTTACCTTCTGTGACTGTTCGTCGGAAATATATGTTGATCATAAATTATTTTCAATTATTTCATTGTATATGAATATATGTTTTTTTATTACGAAATTAAAAGTGACCAAAAACTTGGATTTGTTGTTTTGTTGTGTTTGACATAGGTTTGAATGTCTTCCGGGTTTTCGTTTACATTTTCAACACATTTACAAAAATTGACTGATGAAAACTACAATTTTTTTAATGTACAGTCGAATCTCATTGAAACAAACTCCAGGGGATCTTAAACAACAGTTTTTAACTGTAGTTCACCTTGTCCAAAAGGCAATACATTACAAGCCACGAAGACTGGGATTGGAAATTAAGTTCATTTTAAGTGTGTTCAAATTAATGATGTTCAATTTGTATCGTAAATAATTAGTGGTTATTTTTTTAAAAATCCTTTTTGCTATTCAACTATTGATTATTGGTATTTTCTATTGTTTAACTTTTGTTAACTGGGAGGCAAAGTTTAGTTATGTACTCTCTTAGTGTACACCACATTACTGTCATTTAACACTAGATTGCGCAAGCAGTCATTTTGACTGCTTGAGAAATTTCGGTTTTTCACATATATTAACTGAAAATGAAGGAGGTTGAGCGCTTTGGTAACTATAATAGTTAATTAACGCAAGTAAAATGTTCTATAAAAAGTAACATAATTCTAAAAAATTGTGTCCTTATATGCAAACTAATTTAAATCAAAAAGAAATCAAAATCTGCTTGGGCTATCTAGTGTTAAGAGATGAAGCATGAAAGCAAGAGAGTTTTATTTCAATCAAAAATGGACTGCTGAAGTCAGACATTCTGACTGTAGTTGTGCCTGTTATTGCAGCAGTTGCTGCTGAGAGTGTTAGAAGAGTATTAGAGATTTATTTATCAAAACAGCTGAAAACTTTCAATGATTTGAAATTTTTAACTGTTGCCAATTTCTTTTTACAAACAAATAAAATGTTTGTAATTAATCTAAACAAGACTTTTGCAATGATTTCCAATTTCGCTCATTGATTCTGCATTTGCAGGGTTATTACGATAATTGGGAAATTGGAGCTGTCTCCAACTATTCGGGCGAGTATTTTATTTTGTAACCGGAATTCTTAAGATAGATATAGTTAAGAAAGCTTCGTGACGGCCACGACAGCTAGTTTTTAATTTCGCCAAACAGTAAAATTCTTAGCAGAAGAATTAAAAAACATACTATCGGCCCTGCTTAAACGAATACTGTCGGTTCCAAGAAGTATTATTCGATTAAGTGGGGATCTTAAGCATTGCGTCTATCTCATGGGGAAATATTCGGTTTCGGGATGTTTCATTCGAATGGGTATTCGTTTATCCGTTACCCGATTAAGCAGGCCTGGCAGTGTACGCAAATTTATTTACAGTGCGAAATTGCTTTTTGGTATCAATGCATTTTCTCCTCAACTTAATTGCTATGAATACTAAGTTAAAAAATAAATTGGGAAGCACAGAAGTTCTTTTTACGTTCTCTGAAGGAATGCCATAAAATTCATTAAGAGACAATCTTAGTGATTAGCTCTGCTTTGTCCCACACCTCAAGATAAATAACTGAAGGCACTCATCTGGTTTCTGGAAACATGTGCATTCATACTTTTTTCATGACCACTGCTTAAGTAGCATCAACTCATCGGATTTTGCTCCGCCGATCATCGAACTCCTCGTAAACTGATCCCGTAACGCACGATGACATCGTTCGGATCAGTATCCGAGCACGGTTTTCGATGAGCTACTTTTCATCGGAAAGCGATATCCCTCCGATCAACTTTCCCGATGAAAATAAGCCGAGCATCCAAAATTGATCCCAAATTCATCGGCACGGGACTGCACTGCTCGTAAATTGCTCCAAAGCTCATCGTATTTCGAGCAAAACTCATCAGATTTTGCTGCTCGGATTCTGTTTGGCCGATGAGACATATTGGAGCAATTCCCTCATCGAATCTGATCATCGACCAATGAGAATTTCATCTGGTTTCGATGAATGGCCGATCATCGGCTGATGAGATTATGCTGCTAGGGTGGCTATCCCCTTTGTGGAGAGTTCATCAAGGAACATCGGCAGCATACTTGTGAAAGGAAGAATATCCCATGATAATTTTCTACATTGAAGTCCTCATTGGAAAAAGATGATAAAAAGAAGGACCATAATTCTTGGAAATTATTGTGTTTAAGTGGAGGGCAGAAGCTGTGGTGATTCAAAAGCACAATCAAACCAGCATCAAGTAAATACATTTCTGTATTTAAAATACATAAATGGAACAAAATTTGATAAACTTGTTGTTTTACAGAACAGTAATCTAGAGGGTGAAAGAACTTAGTTAGGGTAGAGAGAAAAAAAATCAAGAAAAAGGTTGGCAAAAGATATGTCCATCATTACTTTTGATTTTTTAAATCAATATATTTTAATTTTATAAAAAAAAAAGATTGAATTACTAAAAAAGTATTAAAATAATTCTGCAGATACATATGTTATTTGAAATTTTTATAACCATTTTCTGAAACATATTTCTTTTTGAACTATGGAAATAAATCCATGCCCATAATGATACTTTGTGCAGTGAAACCATCTAGAAATAATTATATTTATTTCTTTGGAGTAGGAAAACCGAACATTTTCTTAGTTGTGAGAACTACATAAAAAATAAGATTTGGACACCAACACCACACAATTTCCTTTTCCGCTTGTTATTTTATTTATATGTTTATAAAAATGGCAACGTGTGGGTCATTAAAATGGAGGTTCATAAAATAAATTTTCAAAATTAAACAGGGGCCACGTGGGCCTAGAGGTAGAGTACTCTCCTCGTAAGCAAGTGGTCGCGGGTTCGAATCCCGCCTTGCCCATGGGTATTCTTTCATCCTCTCTGTGCCGCAAATCTGTCCTGTGTTCGTCAGGAGGCAAGGCGCATAGGACGTAGTCCCCATGTATGTTGAAGCTGATGGCTTCTGGAAAAAAAAAATTAAACATGCATATATGTTATTTTCAAGGTTTTGGAAAAAGATATATTTTTATTTATTTATTTATTTATTAGAGGATAAGAAATCTAACAGAAATTCATTAAAACTAAATATCATTTAACATTCTTATTTTTATTTAGAACGTGGTTATCCGTCTTCGCTTTGCTCAAAGTGCATCTAAAAATATTTTTAATGACTTTTATTCATTAATATCAAAACTGAAAAAAAGAGGTGAAATAATAAACTTAAATATTATTGTTAACGGAAAGGGAGAAAAAAACTGAAATGAAAAGCTCGTGTAGCTGCAAAATAATGTTATGTGCAGGGGTGATTGTGTTCCGGTATTTTACCGGATTTCCGGTATTTTCATGATAGATTCCGGTATTTTCATATTCGAAAATACCAGAAGTAAAATATTTTTAATTATGCTTTTATCTTCCCACCTCCGGATTTTTTTTCTTTTTCGAATTTTCGATGATTATGCCGATAATTATTATTAATATTCATCAAATAGAAATGTTCAGATGTAAATTCTAAGTGTTTTTTTTACCTTACTAAATTACCTTATTTGCATTCGATATGAGAATCGAATTTTTCTCACTTTTGATGCTTATTCCCCTTAGTTAGGAGACAAATAAATGAAATGTAACAAATGCAACTTTCATTGCTTTATAAATGCTTTCGCACAATAAATAGCAATTCTGTTAGATTTTTGCTTTCGCCTTAAAATATTTTTTTGAAGATAATTGCTCATCACCAGCTCAAAAGTAACTTTATTACTCATTTACAATTTAATGAAATGCATGTACAATATTTTGACTAAAAACTATTTGAATATATGAAATGTGTTAGTTTATGAAAGGAAATTAATTATTAATAGGTGTGCTTAGTAATAGGGGCCTTGGTTTTAAAAAAACACTCCCCCCCCCCACTATTTCTTTAAAACTTTCAGATATTTTTTTATGAACTCACAATCACCCCTGGTTATGTGTGAGCGGCTGAAAGATACAGCCATACAACGTCACTGGTTTCGTTTCTCAAGACGCGCTATTTGGGTGAGGGTTTGTAAAAATTCATTAAAAATCAACCATGCTTTAACATTCGGCGATGGTGAATTTTTGTATTTTATAAATCTGTACCTCAGAACCAGACTAACGTAAGTCCATTTTCGTCATTTTTCAGTAGAGGGGAAAAACGATGTATTCGACAATTGTTTTTCCCCTCTACCGAAAAATGACGAAAATGGACTTACGTTAGTCTGGTTCTGAGGTACAGAAATGTCTTAACGGGATATCTAGTAGTCAAGTTGGAATATATAATATGTTGATATCTCAGTATTAGAATATAGAAAACAAGCTGGGCTGCTGTATTTCAAGTTACTATGGACACAAAAAAGTAACAAATAAATACAACTAAACCGAAAAACATTCTGTTATGGGGTCGCCTCTCGTTTGATTACTGTAGCCGCACTTTGAGGCACAGAATCCACAAGATTTGGCAACACTTCTTTCGTTCCATGGTACCACTGTTTCCTTAAACTTCTTTTCTGCTTTTGCACTTGAAAAAGCTAGTTTAATTTCAAAAAAACTTTATTTTTCTCCTATCTTGGGGGGAAAAAGGATTTCTCAAACTTACAACATTTTTCATTGGTACTGTATGAATGTGTGTATTTTAAAAAACGAAGGGAAAAAGAAAAAGAGATAGGGGCTTGCTTCTAGATAACTAATCAAAGTATAGCTGGAAGTTTAGTTGATCAAATTTTATTCAATGTTATAATACATTTATTTCTCCGTTTTACTGGGGAGATCATTTGCACATACAGAAGAGCCGTTACTGATATACAACATCGAGTAGAGTCTGGTTTTAGCAAGAATGGTAGCTAATGTAATAAATAAATGAAAGGTAATGGGAGTATATGTAACCAAATGCCTAAAAATGTTCACCTTACTACAGAGATGGATAAGCACTGAGCAGTGCTTTAAGTAGAAAATATCTTTATGTAAAAATGATTTAAAATTAGCATCAATTTGAGACATAGGCAACTGGTACGCCAAAAAAGGGGGGGGTCAAGAGAAATGCGGGGCGGGGCAAGGAAAATGTGTGTGTGGGGGAGGAGGCAGCACCTCGAAAGTTTTTCTTTTTAACTTCTTTTTGATAAATTTGGCTATGTTATTGGATTTTAACATGACTGATTAAATGCCCTCTTAAAAAATGCCGAATATGGCCTCAAATTCAACCAGGTTTTGGTTATTTTTCATTCATTCTTATGAAATAATGTGAAAAAAAGTCTGGAATTTTCAGCTTTTATCTTAGTGAAATTAATCAATCCACTGAGTACAAAATCATTTTTCACTCAATCATCACTTTTTAATCGTGAAAAGTGAGGCAAGACCCCTTTACTTTTGAAGTGAGGAAGCAGTCGCCCCTCTGTACGAGCCGCCTATGACTTGAGACAGAAAACAAGTAAAGAGCTAACTATGAAACCACACGACGAACGGCTTATATAATAATAAAAATATATATCTAATATCTTTAAACGAGCAATTCTTGTATATATATATGTATATATTTATTTATTTTTCGGATCTCGAAAACGGCTCTAACGATTTCGATAAAAATTTGTATTCAGATAGAGTTTTGGTTTCTGAGTTCATCTACGTCGGCGTTTTTTCTGTAAAAACGCGAGTTTTCACAAAAAACCCCGTTTTTTTGTGCCTTCATTGAAAGTTTGAGAAGCTTTTATTGCGCCATTTTCTTTATGATTACTTTGATTGTTACTGTTTCCGTGGCGACCACGTTTTGTTTGGTTATAACAATTGGATTTCACATTTAATCACATCAGCGCAAGTTCAAATTATGGTATTTGGCAACGTTAAATTGTTATTGTTTTTGAAACGTTAAAGCAAGGCTTCACTAGATAACAAGCTGTTGGGATAAAAGCAGTGGTAATAGTCCACCGACATCTATTGAATTTTATGGTAACTTAGGCAGGGATTCAAGTGAAACAGCACTGCGATCGCTTCGAATTGCAATCGCTACTGGAAGTGAATTACATTATCATCAACTTAACTTGGCATGACGTCACTACGGGTGGAGCCAATAAGAGCTCACAAGCACTCAGCGATCTCCTCTTATTCGCCAAGTAGGCTGTGACGTTTTATCTAGCTCGTTTTTCATAGGCAAACGTCACGCTGACGTCACGATGTTTTTATCAAGAAATGTTCTAATGTAATTCATTTCCAGTAGCGATTGTAATTTGCGATGGCCTGTTTCACTTGAATCCCTGCCTTACAGTATATAAAAATCAGATTACTTTACTTTTCAAGTGCGATTTCAAAATTGAGTATAAAAGTGTTATAGTTAGTTTTAAAATATTTTTTTTCCTCCTCAAGAGTGTTTAGTAAGATATTTCAGGTAAAAAATCAATAAATATGAAACTCATTCTTAAAATATTAAGTTTCGAAACAAAATTACATCTAATATCTTTAGACGAGCAATTCTTGTATATATATATTTCGGATCTCGAAAACAGCTAAAACGATTTTGATAAAATTTTGTATTTAGATAAAGTTTTGAATTTTGTAGTCCGATCGGTAAGTCGTCGGACTCGTAACCGGAGGGTCCCGGGCCGATCATATAGAGGAAGCCCAGCCGATCAAAGATCCACAGTCTTCATAAATGGTGGCTGGGGGACGTTAAAAATGTTCGTGGTCATAAAATCCTTCAAGTGAAACGATACCTCAGGGGGATGCTGGGCCAAGGGTCTGCTCGGCCCTTGGGTCTGTTCAAAAATGAACAGAGCGCTCTTCAAGGCCCCATCATGGTTAAACCACGAGTTGTGGTATGTACGGGGGGAACCTTGGAGTGTCAAGTGAAGTGAAAGTCAAAACCAACTGGACTAAATGCGTACTGGAGAACAGGGATTCTGCATATATTCTCATCAACCTCTCCCGCGCCTTCGGCGCCAAATGAAATGAAATTGGGTGTGATTTTACGGTGGGCGTGGATTAACCCTTTGACGCAGAATTTTTATCAACGTATTTTTTATACTTTGTTCATTAACTCTGCATTTATTTACGGTAAAATAAGAGTAAAATATTATATTTAGCATTTTACTAATTTTCTGGTTATGTAATACAGCACAGAACAGTGGTGTCCCTTTCTGCGTAAGAGGTAAAATATTCATGGGAAATCGGTGTTTCGTTCAGTGGGACACCGGTGTCCCATCTTTGCTTCAAAATGTTAAATAAGGTTGTGTTTTTTAAAACAAATTACGGCTGTTTTAAATGCGTAATTGCAACCAAAGGCTTAAAAATGCTTTTCAAGTTTATCTAAATAAGTACTTCGCATTTTAGAAAAAAACACGAGTTTACAAACCGCTTTTTTTTTTTAACCGAGTGGGCTCGGTCCCCAGGTACTATAAATAAAATGGTATCATTTAAAAGAGTATATTGAGACTTTTTTTTCTTGATCCGAAAATCATGTGTCTTCGTACGCTCGTTTCGAAATATGGGGCTTTAAATCGGTCGAAATCTTAAGAAAAGTCGCCAAATTTGAAGTTTTGGCAAGAAATTGAAACTACCTCCCGATTTCACCGTATGCAACTGGCAAGGCATTTGATTCTCAATTTTGTTTGATTATAAAGCCGTGTGTACATTAATTCTTCGCTAGTGTGCGTTAAACCATTAAAATAAAAACTATTGTACTCTCAAGCCTTTGACGTCGATCGTTGAGACCGTTTAAAAGAGGAAAGGCAACTTAAGAACGAAATTAAACGTAAGTTTTAACTTTTTATTCATACACATTGTACCAAGATATTTCAAGTTTTATTTACATACAAACATAACGTTAGTTGTTATAAATTAAATATGTTTTAAGTGCTTCTTGATAATGTAGGATAATTATATGAATGAGTACAAAAAGTAGCTTTTTTAAGCTCACATACAGAAAATGAGTCTGATGTTTTAATAAAATTGTTATGGATTACGATATCAGTTCTTGTTTGAAGAAAAAAAAAAAAGAAATGATACATAAAGTTTTATTGTCTGCTCACTGTTAGCAAAAACATTTATGTTTTAATTTGAAATCGGGGGAAAAATTTAAAGGGGAAACGGATAGTAAATGTCAATAACTGCAAAATTATCCATTATCGGAAATTAAATTAAATATTGAGGGAAGGAAATAGTTATTTTCAATTTTTTAAAAATATTAATATAGTCGACGCGAGTTCTAAGAATCCCTGTTGTTCATGCGAAATTGGTTAATTTACCGATAAGTCCGTGTAACGTAAATGCACAACATATTGCATGCTATTTAGTCATGTTTAAAAACCCTGGAATAACTTTCACAAGTTATGCTTCATGTTAAAAGGGAATTAAAAGACTAACAAAATGATAAATCAATAGTTTTTAGCTTACTTTCCAGTAAAAGTAAAAAAAAAAATAAAGTCGAAAAAATCACGAAAGGTTTGATGCATCTGAAAAAAACTGCAGTAAACTAAGAAGTAAAAAAAATAAATAAATAAAATTACTAAATAAATATTTGAAATTGGAATGTTGTTTGAGATGCGGAAACTGGTTGTCTTTCATTCTGTGTTCCCGTATTTCACTTACAGATTTAAACTAATTTTCAGTTATTCTTAAACAGTTAAAAACAATTGACATTGTTCCGAAATTAAAAGCGGATTTACCCCTTGAATGAAAAAAGTTCTGTGAGAAACATGTTTCGAAAATATTTTTTTGAATTAGCTTTTAAAGAGTATTTTTTAACAATTCAAAAATTTTAAACGTTAACGTTAACACACAAAATTTTTTTACTTAAAAATTGAAAACTTTGACTTCAACAAAGGAGGAGGTTCTCAATTCAAAGCGTATACTTTTTTTTTGTTTGTTCGCACATAACAGCTGATCTACTGAACCGATTTGGACGATTTTTTTTAAATCGATAGGAGATGGTGTAACTTAGGTACCATGTACATATATGACGATATTTGTTCACAAGAAAAAAATTTATTATGGAAAACAGTAAATTCCATGTCATTTCCCCATTAAATGATTAAATTTTCAATCCATTGTTGCAAAAATTTGTTGCCTCGCAACAGCAATATTAATAGTAATCATGATGAAAATTTTGAACCAAGGCTTCTATGGAGTAAGTATGAAATATTAATAAGTAGTCGAATTTAAAGCGATTTGTCCTAAATGATTAAATATGAAATCCATTGTTACAAAACGTGGTTGATATGGAACTGTAACAATAATGGGTCATTCCATGTCAAGTGTACGAGGCGTCCCCACTCGACCCCCTCCGATTTTGGTGAAATTTTTTTTGGATGTACATATAAGACTTGCATGATGAAACCATACCAAATTATAACTCCATGAGCCTTATGGTTTAGCCAAAAAAAATTATTGAAAAAAGGCCTCTTTTTCGTGTCTTGAAAAAAATGACCAAATCGTCAAGTTTGTGCTTTTATTGCTCGCGACCTAAGACGACCATCAGGCTCAAATTTGGTGATTCTGATCACTGTTTAGGGTAGAATAGCCTACTTGTGTAACAAAAGCTCCATACACTGTAGATTTCTTGCAATGTGCTGCCAAAGTTGGTAAAAAATCGTATTTTGGTAAATTTTGATCATACGTTATCAGCTTGTATCTGCTGAGAGAATGACTTTCTGAAGCTAATTCTTTCCTCGTTTATAGCCTGATAGTTCGTCCGAAAGGTGTGCAAGTGGCATCTCGATAGCTCAAATAATTGCTGAATTATGCGAGTTGAAATTCCAGTTAAATTTCTTTTTTCTCAATTTTGTCTCAATTTCAAAGGGCAATATCTCAAAAGGGTCATCTTGGATTTGAATTTTCTTTACATCATTGGAAAGAACACACTTTTCTTAACTAAAAAACGTTATTTTTATTTTTGAGACAAACCAGTTTCAAGGGTTATTGCAGGTCAAAAATGTGTACGTCATTCAACGTGAAATCAAAGAAAAAAAGACATAGACCTCAAAAGTTGATGTCAATTTGTTCTATTAAAATTTACAGGAGCTATTGTACTTATGTTCTGATAGAAAAAACCTTTTTTAGATGTTTTTGAACTTTAGTTTTTGTGTGCGCATCCGTAAAAACTCAAGAAATGGCAAAAAATAAAGTTTCGTTTTTAACAAAAATAATTATCTTCTTATCGCTGCTATAAGAGCTTGAGTCTTTTCCTATGTGTTATTTTTAAGCTCTTGAAACAGAATTTCGGATGATATGTCACTTGGCAAGGTGTCATTAATATTTTAAATTCATAAAAAGCATCGTTTCCTTTTTCAAAAAAAAAATAAATAAATAAATAAAAATAATTAATAAATGAGATAAATAATAAATAAAACAGTTAATATGGTGTGTACGTGATAAAAAATATGTATAATAGGACTGCAGAGCCATTTTTCTAAAATGCGATAACGAAAGTTTTCGATAGAGTTGAATATTGCAATTATTTCCACCGTGTAAATAAATGATAACAATAGTAATTGAAAATATGATAAGTATTAATTGAAAATCCATTCATTATACTGCCGAGGATGTGTTTAGATATTCAGCCTATGATTGCAATTTGCCCATAAACAAAATTGATGAAAAATGGGAAAATGCTTTTTATGACCTTGAAACATTAATGACCTACAACCTTGCCAAGTGACATATCATCCGAAATTCTGTTTCAAGAGCTTAAAAATAACACATAGGAAAAGACTCAAGCTCTTATAGCAGCGATAAGAAGATAATTATTTTTGTTAAAAACGAAACTTTATTTTTTGCCATTTCTTGAGTTTTTACGGATGCGCACACAAAAACTAAAGTTCAAAAACATCTAAAAAAGGTTTTTTCTATCAGAACATAAGTACAATAGCTCCTGTAAATTTTAATAGAACAAATTGACATCAACTTTTGAGGTCTATGTCTTTTTTTCTTTGATTTCACGTTGAATGACGTACACATTTTTGACCTGCAATAACCCTTGAAACTGGTTTGTCTCAAAAATAAAAATAACGTTTTTTAGTTAAGAAAAGTGTGTTCTTTCCAATGATGTAAAGAAAATTCAAATCCAAGATGACCCTTTTGAGATATTGCCCTTTGAAATTGAGACAAAATTGAGAAAAAAGAAATTTAACTGGAATTTCAACTCGCATAATTCAGCAATTATTTGAGCTATCGAGATGCCACTTGCACACCTTTCGGACGAACTATCAGGCTATAAACGAGGAAAGAATTAGCTTCAGAAAGTCATTCTCTCAGCAGATACAAGCTGATAACGTATGATCAAAATTTACCAAAATACGATTTTTTACCAACTTTGGCAGCAAATTGCAAAAAATCTACAGTGTATGGAGCTTTTGTTACACAAGTAAGGCTATTCTAACCCTAAACGGTGATCAGAATCACCCCAA
>JAXGGA010006363.1:0-70484 GCA_038373865.1 Uloborus plumipes
AAATTCTATTAAATAAGTGAACTGATATGTAAATGAGGTAATAGGATCATTTGCGCTACGGTGACACTCATTTTAATTTCCGCCTGCAAACAGCAAATAAATTAGAAAAGAAAGGATTATTTTACTAAAGCTAGCTCTTTAGAAAGTATCGCAGATGCTGAAAATTCGAGTTACATCAGAATCATTCATCTTTCGTCTAAGGTAAAAGCTGGACTAAATATTTAATGATGCTCTGTCTAGTGCAGTGAGGTTTAATTTCATTTATTTATAAATTCCTCATATTGGCGAGAAAATAAAAATCCCACAAGTAAGAAATGGTGCTAATTTATAGAAAATATGTTTGAATTTAATCATGCTCATATCAATAGAGGCGTCTTACTCATGGAGTTTCGTACTTTATACTACTTTATGAATTTCTCTTCGTTTAAATATGATATATTTTACCGCTTTTTTTTAAATCTCAAATTGTTTCAGTTACAGAATAATTCTCTGCTCATACAATGAAAACGTTTCAACTCTGTTGCAATTAAAATAAATTGTTAATATGAGATCATATTCATTCCCGCGATTAAGAAATCCCGAAATACCTCGCTTTTCTTTAGGTCTAAAAAAATCATTATTTCGCATTATTTGCAACAACAGTGTCACATATCAAAAATTTGGAAATCTTAATATTTATTGATTAAAAATCTAAATTCAGTTCTCTGTCTTGCCACGAAACAAAACTGATGCTTGGTGGCTTATAAGCGACAGAATCAATAGTGGCAGACCATTAAAACTTCATAATTTAGAAGAAAATCTTTCAAACTCTAACTGAACCCTGTTAACTCAGACTACAAAAGGCAACCAGTAAAGGTAACATCATAAATGTTTTGCACGTACTGTAGCATTTGAGAATAAATCAATTAAAAGAAGAGTTTCGTAAATATTTGACTTTCTCCAATGTTGTATTTTTGAGATTCGTATACTATTGTCCTCGGTGAAAGATTTATACTTTCATATGCTCTTCACTTAAAATTTCTCTGTATTCAATGACTGCTGTGACCTTGAGGTCGTTTGATATGTCTAAAATGCCGGCTCATTGCAGTTCAGATGAAAAAAATCCTATTCTATTTTGTTATAAAAGGTGTTGAAGAAGCTCTGTGCAATAACCATTCAAAATTATCTTCTTATTCACTGAAATAATCTTCTATTTTGGAAAAATGAGCTATATGGCTAATGTTATTAGCCATATTGAGTGAGAATGTATAAATCTAGACATAATGGTAGTAGATGATGCATTTTCTCTTATTTTTAAATGAGAGATTAATAATTTATGAAGCTCAAATAAGTTGGAAACGTTGATAGAAAGAGAAAAAAAAACGAACAAAGTCATGTAACGTCATCAACTGTGTTTCGGTGAAATATAATTTTCAACGTCTTGCCTGCTTCACGTGTAAGCATTTCAGCTCAAAGTGATCCTTGCCCATACCTTCATTGAGACTTCTCACGAGGAAACCGTAAGATACTGTTATAAAACAATTAAAATAGGTAGCAAACGAAAGAGTATAGCAAAACATGTATCTGAAAGCAATAATCATTTGTCCTCGTGTCCCGGTTATCAAATATGTCGGCGATACGAGGTCGCTAACGGGTAGCGATGATGGCCATTCGGTAACGAAAATTCGGGGAAAATGTCTTAAATTCAGCCGAAGTTTTAAGTTATGTCGCCTAATTTAGCGAGTTTTCGGTGACTAATGGAAGACATCTTTCACATATCTTTGCATATGGATGTCCTGCCACATGCAGACGGTGATATTGCGTGGTGCATTCCAATTTTCGCCAAGTTTTTAAACTTGGCGTTTTTACTAATATTTTATCAGATTTTAAGACCGTTTTTCTCGATAACGGGGGCTGATGATTTTTGCATTCAAAAAGTCAATGTGCTTCTTCGATTGCTACCTATTTAAACTCTTTTTATTATTACACAGTTTTTGTGGTACCCTGGTTAGGGGATGAGTTGGTTAAAAGAAGATATTAATGAGCCTATCCAGAATACATAAGTTTCAAATAATGATTATTGAAAGTGAAAGCGACATGGATTTGCAAGAGATTTAGAAAATTCGTTCGAAAGTTTTTTCGAGCATTTTACTGTTCTTTAAGTTTTCAATGCATAGCTTAATCTGGAATTGTAGATTTACCACAGTTTCTTCTAAAGTGAACACCGTACATTGTAGAAAATACCACGAACAAAGAAATGACACTTTATGTTGAAAGGCAAACTTTTCTTAACGCACAAATGCCAGCAGCTGGGCGGGGGAGATCACCTGAGATTTGTCATCATTGCATGACCATGTGGGTGGTTTTCCCCAAATAGGTCAAATTAACCCTTTAACTGTCAAGTTATTTTGATGATTTGGGTGCACAAATTGTAAAATTTTTTTATTGCAAAAATCAAATGTTTAGTACAAAATAAAACATACTTAGTAGTTAAAAATTGATATTTTGAAGCACATGGGTAAAATATTTAAAGTTTTGTAGCCACTGCATATTTGCTTGAGGCGGCTGCCACTCAACATGGCAGTTGTAAAGTTCGCTTCTAGTGGAGCATTATTTTCTAAAAATGGAAAAAAAAAAATATTTTCTAAAAAATAAATAAAGGAAAAAAAAAATTAAATAAAAGTGAATGCCTTTCAGTAATTCAGTCTTGTGTGGTATAACTGGAAACACTTTTCCAAGCACAAACCCGAGAAACAGTCAGGGACGTCATTTCAAGTTTTTCCAGGGGGGGGGGGGGCAAAGGGTCCAAACACAATGCAATTTCATCGAAAAACATATAAAACCACGCCCACTTATATGTAAATACATTGATTTCTCAAAGTCAGGGGGGGCAATTGACCCCCCAGCCTCCCCTAAATGACGGGCTTGGAAACAGTCGGGTTTGACAAAGAGATGAAGCGTAAATAAACGTCTTCCGATATATATTCGGGTATAACAATACGATGCACTCAAAAAAAAAATACCCCGAGTAATACTCGGGCGTGACATTTTCGAACACCAGAGCTGTGCCCGAGATTATCTCGGGCATGACAGTTAAAAGGTTAATGTCCCACACCTATATCTTTTTATATTATCATTGTTTTCAAAATACATTTAATACATACATAATATGATGCTTAGAAGTTGTTTCAGTAGTTTTTATAATTTGGCGATTTTTAAATTAATACCATGATTCAAATTAATCATTCGTTATATCTCATACTGTCCCAACACAAGGTTTCAACTTTAAGAATTATTTTTTTGCAGTATTAAAGTATGAATGCAATATTTATTTTTAATAATTTGATTTTATGTTCAAATAGAAACACACACGCGCAATGATGACAGTCTCATAGTTTATAATTAAAACTATTTCTCTATTCTAATATCATTATTGAATGTTGTCCCCACTTTCGTACGTCACTCCCTCACTGAGCTATTAGAGTTCCTCTATCTGCTACTAGAGAGCACATAAAGCTAGTTAGGGCTGATTAAAGGATTTTTCAAAGGGTTCGATCAAAGTTCGATCTTCCTATGACATACTACATGTATTAATTATGAAATGTGGGGGAAGAGAGTGTACTGATCAACTTAATGTTTTGTTAAGGGGGATTGGGTTAAACCCCCAAACTCCTCCTTTGTATACGCCACTGAAGCAAGTTGATGGAACCGGAATGTTTTGGTAGCCATCACGAGATATTGAATAAAAAAGTAACATGTTTTAATTGTTTTCGGAGGGAAATTTTGACAGAGTGGGCTAAAAGTTTTTTACTGCATCAAGCCCTCATCAGCCCCAACTAAATACAGAAAAATATTATTATTTTTAATTACTATTGATTAAATGGCCATTTTGCTATAATTTATCACTCCCTCACAACCATTCCCTCATATTCCTCATTAGTAAGGGATATAACGTAGAGAGAATGATGAATTTGGTTTATCATGTTATGGGATTAAAATTAATCATTGTTGTTGTAAAATAAGAGTAATCAACATTTTTTTTTGGCTTAGAGATAACAAAAACAAATCATAATTAATTATCCGCACTATATAATGAGCATTATACTATATAAAAAAATTAAAAAATAAAGATGATTGAACAAAAGATGATTTTCTGCTGTGGGTGAACTCAAATTCACTCATAAAAATAAACCATACAATTTTAACAAAGTTGATAGATTAAATTTTTTAGCTCTTATTTGGCCTATTTGAAGAGAATAATCATGCACCTTATTGTAATGAAATTTTTCTGTAGAAGTGTCATATCCGAATTTTAGTTTTACAAAACTATAAGAAACCCAAATGTTTCTAATTAATTGTTAGTAAGTTTTTTAGACATGTCAACTTCATTTCGCCTTGCTGAAGTTAGGCATAAAATAAACTTTTACGGCGATTTTGCGTCCATTTTCTGAAATTGAAATGTAAAATTTGGCTAAACTCAGACAAGTGTGAAACTTTTAAATGCGCCATGTGTTTCATAATCACTTTTAAGTTGTTATTAAACCAAAACAATCAAAACAATTTAGTGGAGCACTCGGAAAGTAATTTTAGAGGTTACATGAAGCAATTTTATTCAGTTTAAATTACGCGGTGAGAATGAAAAACTTTACCAGTTTTATTTCTTCTCATTAAAACTGTTAAAAGATTGAAATGTTTTATAGATATTGGAATATAACAAAGAAAAATATCATATGAAGTTAATAAAGGCAATATGAGAACAACATAATATACTTACCAGGGGATTCGATGCTGTTCAATTTTTGATAAAAGTGATTCAATGATTGAAAAATGGTCACGACTTAAATAATGCTTAAAAAGAAGAGAATATGTAAAGTTTGATCTGGCAAGATATTAAAGATTTCGTTCATATTACTTGTTATGTATAACGCATAGTTAAAAAAATTTCAGATGTTTTTTTTTAAATACTTCGTGGGTGGTCAAGATCTTTCAGCAGTACATGTTGTAACATGTAAAGTAATATATTCCATAACTTTAAACTTTTTTGCGTAAACACTTTAAACCACATGACTTGAAATAAATAGACGCAAAAATGCTATCTAAGTAATGATACAAAATGTCGAAAATATAAACATCATTACTAAGAATATCAGTTATTAATTTGAAATCAACATAATTTGTGCATGTAGTAGTTTAGAACTAAAATCCCAATATTGACCCTAACATTTAAAAAGGGCTTCTAAACTTTATTTTTGTTCAAACTATGATAAATAAAAAATAAAGGTAAATTTAAAGTTATTTACACATAGAAGGGAAAAGAGGGGGACATCCCATTCAACCTCAACAATGTCTTTAAAACACAATTTCGTTTTTAGAAATGATAGAGCTGTACTTAAATAAAAATGCATCTTAAATTGAGTATATAAATAATCAAATTATATACAACACAAAGTATAACTGGAAAAAGATGATAATTGAAGATTGTCTAGTTAGTAGCTGATTAAGAAAGAAAGTGAAAACTTATTTTTCAAGCTGATTTTTACTAACAGAACTTAAAAAAAATGGCTAAACTCTGAAGAACAATACTTTTTTCAGAGATATAGAATCACTTCCTTCTATCGATTAGAGTCAAAAATAAATATTTTTTCAAAGTACAGTTACATAAAACTAGTAGTGGCCAATTCAGTCCCATGTCCTATTCATTACTTACCATACAGATAGTTGCCGGAGAACACGTCCAAATTACGCGATTTGGTGGTTTGAAACGAATGAACGCTATAATCTAAACACTTTAAGCAAGCCTGGGGATATCCTCTCCCATATAATAACCAGGAATCCCTCTTCTCATTCTGTTTAATTGAATTCAGTTTCTTTATTTCAGCGGGAGCTCATTTGTTCATCTCGTTTACTCATTCCGCCCACGTTTGGAGCAAAATTTTCACCACACTTGCTGTCTTTCTTTATTCGCATGGCATGTAGCAACGACCTAGAACTCCTAGTCTACATTACAGCATTAACCCTCGAGCACTCGCCCATTCAGTATAGTCATTTGCTTAAATAAAATTATGTTTTCTGCTTGCAAGCGCACGCAGCTTTGGATTGAAAAGTATCTGATAACAGTTTGACTGTTTGCTTCTTGAGATAATCAGGGAAATGTTTTCCGAAGCATTTAAAAGTCGCTCTAGGGGAATGCATGGTTTCCTTCGGGTTTTAATATGGTGTCTTCATTTTACGTTAAGTTTTAGAGAAATGAGTACTTGGTAATCCCATGCTTCAAAAGTTACCGATAAGTTGCACCGTTTTAATGAAGCAAGGATGAATTATATTTATGCTATAACATTACAATAAGGAAAATCTATTGTTCTTCACCCTTTGAGACACAGTGGCTTTGTTTGAGGCCACTGTATTTTTCAGCCAATTTTTGAAGTCACTGTGTCATTTGGCTGGAAAAAAATGGCTTGAAACGAAGTCACTGTTCCTCAAAAGTTTGAGATCTTGTTCTTAACGGGACGGATCTTGTTTTTAATCGGAGAAATAAAGAAACGACTCGGACTTTTGGTGTTTAAAAATCTTCAACTCTGTCCTCTTTAACCCAAAATCAATCCGACTCGGACTCTACTACTCCGACTCCGCAGCCATGACAGAGCTGCACACTAGGAGGAAAAATGAGCTACTCCGACTCTTGGAATTTTAAAACCTTCGACAACGACTTCTTTATCCCAAAATCAATCTGACTTGGACTCTCCGACTCCGCAGCGATGACAGAGCTGTACACTAGGAGGACAAATAAGTAACTCTGACTCCAGGAATTTAAAAACCTTCGACTCAGACTCCTTAACCTCAAAATAAATTCGACTCAGACTGTAACTCCGGCAACGCAGCGATGTCAGAGCTGCTCACTGTGAAAACAAATGAGCAACTCAGACTTCTGAAATTCAAAAACCTTCGACTCCGGCTCTTTGACCTCAAAAAGTGGTCCAGTTTCACGACTCCAACTCCACAGCCATGGTTTTAAATAACATGAAAACAAATAATTAAGCTCATATTTAAAATTAAAGAGTCTGGTAAAATGCTACAATTTTATGTATTTCAAACTTTTTAGCCATAAATGACATGTATTGATTGCTTTAATGTGTTCTAGTAAGAGAAAAAAAGTCTCGCTAATTTCCATGAAAATTCTAAAGACATGCTTTTGCAAATTTCATGTTCAATCGACCTATCTTTGTCAGATTTTCAGGTGAGTTAGCTTTTGAGCTGAATACTCGAGAATGAAATGTCAAAAATCATTTAACGAAAAATCAAAAGCAATAAGCGTTCACTTCATTTTTTCTATCGAAGAAAAAAGATGAAGGGGAGAAAAAAAAAGCCATTAGCTTTGAAAGTTAAAAAGCAGCCATCCATTGTGCTCTTTATAGCTCTATATTTTACATAAACTTTACATAGATACATCAATTAATGTTTTAGTTGAAATATTTGAAGGTTTTAATTTAATTATTAGGTAAAATATAATCAAAAGTGTAAAATAGTGCACTTTATACCTTACTATTTCCAGATATTTAATTGTATGAAATTAGTTGAATTTATAATAATTGAATCGTTTATTTCGAAAAGGTAACATCTCTATTTTGATCTCCTCTGTCTCTTTAGAAAATTAAACAGCGCACGGTTATATTTTTGAATGTCATAATCAATGGTTATTTGGTAAATTATTGCAGTAATTGTGTAATTAACTAAAGGCATTTTCTCATTGATTATGACATTCAAAAATATAACCGTGCGCTGTTTAGTTTTCTAAAGAGACAGGGGAGATCAAAATAGAGATGTTACCTTTTCGAAATAAACGATTCAATTATGAATGTAATTTTTCACGGAAAAGTGTATATACATGTTATATAGACTAGAAAACAAATATACAGAGCGAGTCTTTTCTATTAATTATATAATCAATAGGAGGCCTCCAAAATCTATTACTTAAGTTGTATACAAGAGCTTGTTTAGAAAAACCTGAAAAAGAAGGAAATTAATATCAGAAGAAAAGGAAGAAATTGAGATCGAAACAGGATGAAAATGCTAAATGTTAAATTAATGACCTTGATGAAAAGAAATGAGTGGTTAAAATTTTACAAAGAATAATAAAAAAAAAGTTTTAAAAATTCATTTTTAAAGATTTTGCCTTTACATTTAATATTGACAGAATTTCTCTGCAAAAACAACTTCAATGATAATTTAATAAAAGGAACATGTTTTATATGTGTAATTTTATTTGTTAGACCTATGTCGTGATTTCTCTAAATACGTATACTAATCTAAATACATTTTTACTTTTTATGATAATTCAAATAGATGCTCTAATAATAAAAACAGGAGTCTTGTGATAAAAAAATAAATACATAGAAAAACACTCAAGTTTCAAAATAATACTTTGAGCCACTGAAGGGGTATATTCTTTTTCTAAAATGTGGCCTGTCACAGCTCTTCGCATTCATATCTTACTGAACATTGGTTGAAGATCTCTTAATTTATTACAGGATGAACGATAGCATTTTTCTTTAAGAATATTTTAATATAAAACACAAAAGGGGAGCTGTGCTCTTCTTGCACCAAGGTCTTCAATTATTCATATACATCTTTCCATGAATATCCTTTTTTCTCATTTATTTTCTTTATATTTTAGTTAAAAGGTCTAGCTTTAGTTAAGGTTAGTCTTTTTTTTAATAGATAGGAAGTTACCCCTTGTGATGGAACGGGATATTTGGAGTTGTTTTGTCAGTAGGTTTTGTTCCAAAAATGAAAAAGCTACGGCACACACACAAGTAAAGCACAAACTATCTGGTAAATACTACACATAGCTATTTCAACGATATATTGTCAGTGCAAAATGTTCAACCCAATCATGCGATAGCACAAAGCATATTTGATCATTTTACATTGAGGAATTTTTTGTTAGTAGCAATAGAGAAGGACATAGAAAGTTTAAAAGTGAGTGATTTTAAAGAAAGTTTTTGGAATTACATGGTATAAAATGCACGTGACATAACGGGACTCTTTAGAGTTTCGCTCTGTCTCAGGAATTTTATTGCCTATCTTTCAATTTTTTTCTTTAAAACTAATAAAAATTTAACTTTACGTCATTCTTATGACAAATATTTACTGTTGCTACTAACAAAAAAATCCTATCTTGTCTTAAATTGGATTTACAGGACAGAACTTACAAGTTTGCTCCAAATGTACCGCTCCGATGCATGGAATGGCATTAAAGTTAATAAATCAAACACGAGTTACATAGGCGGCTCATACAGGGTGACTGCCCTCTCACTTCCAAAAGTAAAGGGGCTGAACCCAATCACTTTTCACGGTTAATAGGTTATAATTGATTGAAAAATGATTTCTTATTCAGTGGATTGATTTATTTTAAATGAAAAGCTGAAAATTTCAAAAAACTGGACTTTTTTTTATGATATCCGTGTATCATAAAAAAAAAAAACTTTTAGCCTTAATGAGGAAATCTGTGCTCGCCTGCCTGGTTTATTTTTAGGCCTTATTCTGCATTTTTTAGAGGTCATAAAATTAGTAATGTTAACGTCTAATAATAATGCCAAATTTTACAAAAAAAAAAAAAAAATCTTCAGAGTTGCTGCCTCCTAACTTCACCACCACATTTCTCTTGACCCCCCACCCCCGGTTTTTAGTACACCAGCTGCCTATGTAACATACTTGAAATACACCTTTATCTGGCAAATCATTACTTATAAGGTCTCGAATAAATGGATCGTATAGAGCTAATTTATATCTTCAGTCAATATTTTCTCCCTTGTCCAGTTTTTTTAACTCTCTATTTAAAGAGACGCTATTACTTCCTTGACACCAAACGGAGCGAAAATTTAATTGCTAATTTTGGCTGCACGATCTCCTTCTCTAAACTTGTCTTTCCTGACACTCGATTAATCCTCCTCTTTACGGGAAGAATGAATTTTAAGCGTATTTCTCATCAATCAAGAATGAAGGAGAAGCCTACGTACCGTTAACTCCTACGCTTACTCATATCCTACAGTGGCTGATTTTCACGATTCCGCCACCGCGTAAACTCTCAATAAGTCATTTTCGCTGTATGGGGGAAGGCTTATTAACTCCTTGTTAACCTTTAAATGCATTGTATAAAAGCTCTGTAGTTGCCAATAACCAGGAAAATAATTACTAAAGATGTTATTAAATCCATTTTAAAAATTGTAAGTTCACCAATCTGGTGGATTACAAAAATGAATCAAGACTTTTTTTTTTTAATTACTTCAGTGCGCTTGAAAATACCTGCTTTTTTTAATTCTATGATGAATAAACATTTACTGCTATTTAAATAGTACTGCTTGTATTATTTAAATAGTACGGCTTTTATTATTTAAATATTACGGCTTTTACTTAAATGATACGGCTAATTACTATGGCTGTTATAGTTTTTTATTATTGTTTTGGGACAATTGATTGTAAATTATTTGTTGTTTTTCCAGTTAAAGCAATAGTGTTGAAAGGTAATGAACACAATTTTATTGCTGGAGGAAACGCACATACGTTTGAGATTTCTTAAGGTTTTGTTCACTGTTCCTTTAAATTATTTTAATTAAATATGTGAACTGTCACTGGAGGGATAAAATGATTTCTCAGTGGAATGACCCTAAACACTTTTCACTTGTACAACGAATTGGACGAACCAAAATGGTGGCAGGCAGTTGCAAAGGTATGCTTACTGGCTGAAAAAAAACAGCATGGAATGGCATGTGGACAATGTCCAGCTGTAGCACATGAGAGATTTCTTCGGATATGGGTGAAAATCGACAAAGAACATTAGTGACTCTAGTCACTGAGTTAGCTGTTCTTCAGCAACTGGAGAATTCTTTTTTGAATGATAGATTCCGAGCGATCAATGACTGGAATTCTCGGGAGGGAACCGAACAATGTTGATCGATTGTCGACCCGATGGGCTCACAACGTAGTAAAATATTTCCTCATGTCTCGTTATGGCATTTTTTGTGAAATTAGCTATTTGTGGAATGTCTGTCTTTGTAAAAGTGGAATGGGTAACTGTCAAAAAAAAAAAAGCTGTTCTTACCAATTGGGGAAAAAATCAGCTGAATGACCTGTGCTGCTGTTCAAATATTTGGCTTTCGACTTTTTTATAAGACAAAATGTTTAAAGAGCAATATATCAACTATATCCGATCACTAGAACAGCTAGTATTTTCCTCAAGGGGGGGGGGGGGTCATGCAGATCTCACATATGTATGGATGTATTAACACTCAATGTAAATTTTTAGATAAGAGAACTGGCAAAGAGGCTTATAATCAAGAATTATGGAAAGTTATAACCCCCTCCCGCTCTTCATCTAATTTTTAAATATTATGAGGACCTATTTCTATGGAATGAAATATTTTTCTTATACCGCGATTTACTGCCTTGTGTTCGAAAAGATCTAGTATTGCATGTATGGGAGGAGGGGTGAGCCTTAAACACGTTTTCTTAGGAAATATGCAATGGTGGAATCGAAATTCGAAGCTCTCTATGGTTCTCGCTAAAGAAGATGAGAAGGCTTAGATGCTGAAATTTGAAAATGAATCCACTTTCTAATTTTTCGTCTTTTAAAAAGCTTCTAGTGTGGAAGTGCATAGTGTTTTACTTCGTGGAGAGCAAATTCAAACTTGCGTATCGATTAAAAAGGCAAGGTAGTAGAATATATGCTGTGCTGTTTTCCCCATTAAGACTTTGAAATTTAAGAACGTCAGCAAAACAATTTTATGCTGCGCAGTTTACTTTTACAGCCTTTATTGATGTGAATTTCGAAAATTTAAGTACAAAAGACCTTAACCATTAATGCTATTCTTCCTTTCCGATGTTCATTTCGAAGGAATATAAATCAACATCCAATTACCATTCTCTAATTTCAAAGAGATGTCTGCGAACGATGATAAGATAATTCCTCTGTTCAAATTTCCCTCTTAATGCTATGTTTAAGCTTAATACTTCAGACGTTTAATTGAATATTTTATTACGGGATCATTTGGTAAATCTTAAATTTACTGTCATACCCAAGCATAAGAAATGTTTAATATTATTTTAGTAGTTTCTTTTAACATGTTTCGTATTTAAAACTCCTCGTAGTTTTTAGTAAATTTGTTTTTTTAATGGAAAAAGTACAAATACAAAAATGAGAGCAAAATAATTCGACAAAAAAAGTAAGCTCTGCATGCTAAAGAGCTGTCCATAAATAATGTCACACTATTTTTCAACGTTTTTTACTCCTCCCCTTTTGGTCAAAATATCACAATTCACTTTACCCTTCCGCATCTCTTGTCACATGTCATACAATTTTTCATAAACATATTTTCATTAAAGAAATGCATGATGTCACACTTCTTGTTACCCCCTTAATTCCCATTGTCATAAACAATAGGGTGGAGCGAAAAAAATTAATTTTTGATTTTCGTAAATGGGTACCTTTCATTTGCTGTGAATGAGGATAAGTAACAATTCTGTAAAATATTTCACTTTTGCGACGTCATCTTTAGTCTGCGCATTTGACCTAAAGTTTTAAAATTTTTGATTTTTTTTAGATTTTTCAAATTTTTTTAAAAAATATTGCAAATGATAAAACTAGTGACGGGTGGTTATTAAATGGAAGAAAAAGGTTTGAAATATACAAGGATTTTTTAAAAACTATTTTAGATTATGATTTCAGTTCGTGCATTACGCTCAAAGTTCATAAAATTTTCCGAAATTTCGGATATTTTCAACATTTTTTAACTCAGTATTTCCTCTCAACATTCACTTGAAGGGTCTTCAAACCTGTTTTATTCATTTTTTATAACTTTAAACTCTGCAACTCTTGGCTAGCAAATGTGGAACTACCCAGGACTCACCACGAGGATGTGACCGCACTTCCAGTCCTACACGCGAGCTCTTCATTCCAATCAATGCGAGAACGTATTTACATTTCTTAGATACGTCTTTAACAGTTAAATTTTCCTTTGTGTCGTAAATCGATCAAATATTTCTGTCAGATATCCTCGTTTCTACTAAAGTTTTTCTTTTCCTGTGATTGCATATGAATTTTGAAGAGCTTGTGATGTTTTTGATAGCTCTTTCAACTGATTGAGTCTTGAATCGAAATTTAAAAAGAGCGCATTCAGAAATCATATTTAATTTCTCAGCTTTCTGTAATCTTTGAAAATATTGTGTTGTTAAATTGCCTGCAAAAGGTGACTTTGTAATTTCCACATCATGACAAAAAATCATATCTATGTATTCTGACTTGATTTATGTATGTTATGTATAAAATTGATTTTTATCTATTTTTGGGATCTGAAGCGTTTTCACTTTTTGCTTGTTTGTTTTCTAGATTAAACGTTAATAATACGATTTAAAACAAGTTTCTTTATATGCTCTCTCTTATGAACTAACTAGATTATTTCCTGGCATTGCCCGGGTGCTTATTAATACAACATTGCACTAAAAAGTATTTGAAGAAATTCTATCCACATGGGAATATAAAGACATATTTCATGCTAAAATGAAATAGGTGAGCCTTAAATTGATAATTCATTGTTAATCGTAATCTTTGTTGGAAAATACTCCTATTTAAGTGTGTTACATTTTATCAATTTGTATGCTTAAAGGCTTATCTCTATTACTCTGTATATTCAAAATTGAAAGAAAATGGCCATTTTGAGACAAAAAAAATTATTTTGTGCTTTTTGGATTTTTTTTAAATTTTCAAAACCCCGCCTATGTGAATTTTAGTGCTTCAAGGAGCCTCTGTGCCAAGTTTGTTGAAAATCGATGAAAACTGTGGATTTGTATAAGGAACAAACATACATACATCCATTTTTATATATATAGATATCGATAACAGCATATTTCTCGGGTGCAATTTATACATTATTTTGAATGGATGTGAATACATTTTTCTGCTTTTTCCCGGAGAGATAAGTGTAACTCTTTATAATCTCACGCAAATTCATATCTAAATTAGTAACGTCTGCACTTCATCCTAAAAGAGCAAGGACATTTTTACCGCAAAAGTTATGAACTCTTTTAAAAATTAGTCTAAAGATTATGTTTGCTGTAGTCAACCATCTGGCTTGGGAAAGCTTTCTTGGACTTGTTTCATAATTTTTTTTATATTTTCCCAGTTAAAATTACCTTGCTCATCTCATGAAGTTAATGTTGCTCAGTACTTAAATCATTTTTGTCAAAATCGATCTGATCAATAACAAATTCTATTGGTTTATATTGAACTGAATCGAAATTATAACATGTTGCTTAGCTTCGTTCAACAGGCTAAAAAACCACTTTGTAGGTCCACTGGTAGGTCCATCTAGCTTTCGCAAAAAATGCCGCAAATTAAGTTCATTCAAATGTAATCGGCAAATATTCCATTACAGAGGTCTACCAAGTTTTTCTTCCAGCTTCAGTATTACACCTTTGTATTTTCCTGTCTTTGTAGTGCATCTATCAAAACCAATGCAAACAATTTCCTAATCAAAGGAACAATTTATTGTTCCTGACTTGTCTAAGAAATGTAAATGTGTACTCTCATTGGTTGGAGGCATGGGGAGCGCGGGTGGCAACCAAAGTGCGGCCACTTCCTCGTGGTGAGTCCTGGGTTCTTTCAATAAACAAGCAAAGAGTTGAGTAGTTCAAAGAAGCAACAAAATGATTAAGAAAATGTTTTGAAGGCACTTTAACTAAATATTGAGAGGAAATGCTAAATTATAAAATTTCTGCTTAATATTAAAAACATCGGAAATTTTGGAAAAATTCATGAACTTGGGGCTTAATGCGCAGACTGAAATCATAATCTAAAACGGTTTTAAAAAAACTCCTTGTATATTTCAAACCTTTTTCTTCCATTTAATAACCACCCGTTACTAGTTTTATCATTTGCAATATTTTTTTTAAAAATTTGAAAAATCTAAAAAAAATGAAAAATTTCAAAATTTTAGGCCAAATGCGCAGACTAAAGATGACGTCGCAAAAGTGAAATATTTTACAGAATTGTTACTTATCCTCATTCACAGTAAATGAAAGGTACCCGTTTACGAAAATCAAAAATTCATCTTTTTCGCTCCACCCTAATAAACAATGTCATACGTTAAAAAACAAAAAATCTTCCCCCTCACAGCATGAAATCATTAGTGGACTGCCCCTAAGATTGAAGTCGAATCTGTTGATGTGAGGTAGATGTACCAATAAGGGGTTATGTACCTATAATATGCCTCTTCTTTGGTGAGAGCTAATGGAAATAAATGGAAATAATAGCTGGATGGTAGAAACAATTTCCTAACTTATAGTGAACCTCTGGTAAGATGACCTCCGACACAATGTTTTCTCTTTTTCGGGTAGTAGAAAAGGGTAATTAGCGCTGAAGTGAGTTGCGTTACTTTCGTAGTCCCTTCGAAAAAATATTTCAGCTCAAATCTGCGGCAGTTACCCTTTCCTGTTACCAGAAAAGAGGGCAAAATTGTCACAGTCATAGATTAATTTTTCAGAGGAGTCACTGTATATACAAGCGAAAAATTTTACTTATCCTTTGTTCGACAAGTGTTTCTATTAGGGGAAAGCAAGAGAATAGAATTTATTTAAGGGAAAGCACGAATAAATGGGTCATTCACACATACCATTGAATTATGGTAATCTATATTTTTTGAAACGAATTTGGACTCAAAAACGTAATGAATAGTTAGCAATCAACTAATGTGCATAAAAATTTTAGGAACATTTTAATCATTTATTTAATTACACTATACACTGAGCGGCAATATAAGACATGGTAGGGTAATTGACCTCAAAGTTTGAATGCACCATTTAAGTTCGACAAAAGTCGCATATGTAGTAGAGCGGACATTTCACTTCCTTCTATGTGAGTGTAACCAGTTCACAAGGCTTGATGCCACCACTATCTACAGAATTTAACCACATATTGAGCACAGCGATATCATGTTTGTGTGTGTTTTTTTTTTCAAAAGTTATGCATTACTCGCACTGTAAAAAAAATTCCCGAAATTTTACGGTAAAAGTTACTGGCATCCATCTTGCCAGTAACTTTTACCGTAAGATATTTTTTTACTGTAAAAGTTTAAGGGAGAGAAAACGATATTTAAAAAGAGCGAGATACGAACGACAAGGATTGAACCTGGGACCCAATTTTTTCACACTGCTTTACTATCCACGGTACCAGATGAGACGCATCAGGAGAGCATAAACAGGGTATCTTTTGCATCTCACAGTAAGTCACGTGGTGAACAATTGGCGCTGCAATTTTACAGTAACATTTACCATAAAAGTTTCCTGAATTTTTAACAGTGCTCTTTTATTAGTTTTCATCAATAAGCTTCGCATCATACGTTTTCTTCTTGATCCGCTGAGGCTAAAAATATTTCATTTATTGAAATGGGAATGAGAAAAGTCAGTTTGTGTTTCGATAACGGTCATTGACCCTGTGCCAGTTGAAGAATTTCGCCTCTTTCAACTTAATTACGGATGAGCTCGTCAAAAGTCAAGCCTTAACCCTTTAAGCGGTCAATTATTTTACCAGAAATGCTTCCAAAAAGAAGCATATTTTTTTATTGCATATAGTTAAGTACCATACTTAACAGAATAAGAATATAAAGAATTTTTAATTTATTTTTTTTTTCGTTTTCAATGCTTTTACAATATTTTTTATTTTACAATTTTGGTCACAAAATCCCGAAATATTTGCTTTTTTCAAGTACATTCTGCATGCAGTAATGAATGGTTTACAAATTATGCAAAAATTTCTCACACTTACTGTGAATTTTGAGGTTTACAATTTTTCGAACAGTTCGGGGAAACCAGAAAAGGAAATCTGAAAATATCGATGCCCGTACGCCGTACGGGCAAACCAGATGGGGCCAATTTCGCATAGCACGTACACCGTACGGGCAAACCGCTTAAAGGGTTAAATTACCAGAAATGCACTAAATACCCATCAATTTGGCTTTAACGTTCACATTTCTCTTTCAACTTGAAAAACAGGCTGAATATTTTTTTTTTTGTTAATATCATAATTAAAAAGAGAAGATCTTCTCATAAAAAGAGCATAAATAGAGGAGGAGTTGTTGCAGGCCCGTCATTTCGAATTTGGGGGGGGGGGGGCAAAGGGTGTATACACAATGTAACTTTTTCTAAAAAATGGCAAAACCACGACCACTTACATGTAAATACATTGATTCCTAATAGTTGGGGGGGGGGGTGCGATTCACCCCCTGCCCCCTAAATGACGGGCATGAGTTGTTGATCTCATATCCATGAATCATGCAAAAGAAAAAACGCTTGACTGCCAAAGGTCGAGAGAATAATAGCCGCTAATTTGGGAGCATCTTGGCTGAAGACGGTCTGATGCAGTTGGTTAGTTAGTGGGATAAGGCCAAGCCCCAGAACTGAAAGAGTGAAAGATGAGCAATCGAAAAGATTTTAAGGGGAGAGCTGTTGGTTGTCTGGACAGTTTTTGCACTGTAAACAGGATCTTGTATCCTTATGCTAAATGTTCATCTTCATGCCCTTAAAATGTCGAGGCCTAAGTCTTGCAATGGTTATTATGATTCTCTGGGAATCGAAGTCGGTGATGAGTGGTCTCTTTTATTTTTTTTAGGAATTCTATATCTTGCCACTGCATTTGCATCAGCTATATAAGAACAATTAAAGCCTGTGATGCTTTACCCAATTTCCACACTATAAAGTGCTTTAATAATATTTGAAATACATATTATGCATTTTAAAAGCTAGGGTAGTTTTATTTTATATTCCCATCTGAAATTGAATGCACAAGTAGATATAATTTAGATAATGTACTTAACTCATAACTTTTAAAAAGCGAATACAACACTTTTGCCTTTTTAAAAATAGATTTTGTGATGCCACCTCGTGGGCTTTTACAGATAATATATAATCTATTTTAAAGTAACTTTACACAAATTCGCAACCCATCCATTATTGCGCTATATTTCAGCCACACTGCTAAAATAAAAACAAAACGGCAGTGCATTTTGGCATCGGATTGCAGCATTTTTCCTGAAATGAGGGTAAAACGATTTATTTTCTCGCCTTGTCTGGAAAAAGTGTTAAGTCACCAAGATACTCATTATCTACTAAGTTAATTTCGCAATGATTGCTCAAAAAGCTCCATTTTAAAGATACAATGATCGGGTTCAAATAATTATCCGTAAACAAGGCAAATGACATTGTTTTTCTAACGGGTGAAGTGAATTTTCATTTAGTACACAAGTATGTGCTTTGAAAGATATATAAAAAAAGAACTTTCATGAGCTCAATACTAAAAGACAGTCCATTTTTCTGAAATTTGAAGTAAAATTAAATTTTTTTTAAAAGGCTGATGCTTTATGTTTAAGGTGACGTTGAACCCGTTTTTTTTTAGATAGTGTTTGCCTCAGCCTAGATGAACATAAATCATGCGACTGAAAAATGTCCCGGGGAAAAAGCAAGATATTTAGCTAGAAATTTGCTCAATCACCGCACTCAGTTTAATTCTATCAAGTAACAAATGTTTTCGAAAAGTTCTTACTAGCAGTACTAATTGGAACTAAATGAATATAGATTCAAAAATAAACCATTTTTTTACCAATTATACTTGGGATTACTTATCCTTACAGAAGTTATGTAAGCAAGTCGTGCATTTTTAATGGATTACACTTTTTGAAAAAAAATCCATTAGCTATTTCTTCGCGATTTCACTTAAGAGTACATTTTCTTTATTTCGACACAAAAGTGGGAGACGAAAGTCGGAGCGCGCTGTGAAAGAAAAGTTTCACAGAAGCAGCTACATTCACTGACTCAATTTTTAAGTAGAAGCATTCTTTTAGGACAATATATCAACAGCGATTCTGTGCAGTTTCATTTTCATCCATTAAATAAATGATACGTTTCTTTCGCGACTCTTATTTGTCTTTGCGAACTGTACTAATAAGTGCAAACGAAATTTGAAAGAAAGAAATGAAAACGTGGAGTTTCTAAACTGAAAGGGCATTGTCTTGTTCTTGCCCTCTTTAATAACCTCCTAATAAATCCAGTTATACCTTTTCACTATACCTTATGCAAGTTATTTATTTTTTATAAATAGATAAAAGGATTTATGGAGACATGAAAAAACAGTTCACGCAATTGTCAATATGTCGCCTGTTTCTGTACGATTCCTGCATTCGCTCTAGACTCCGAGCAAATTTGTTGCTCTAGTTTGATTCCACCCATATGGGAGAAGGGGGGGGGGCAAGCCCCCGCGCTAGAAACTAGTACTTCCTTGCTTTTAGTATTATTGTTTTGGCAAAAATATAGAAACATTTCTCCTTCAGCCATTAAAGAATAAGTTATTAAAAATGTCAATTTTTAATAACTCAAACTGCATTGAAATGGCTTCCCATGGGAAAAATACTCTGCTGAATCAGGACAAAAATATGAGCTCCCGCTCCCTTAAAATTTCGCATATGGGTGCCTATGTTAATTCCTATTATTTATTTTTAAAAGAAATCAGTTATTGGCATCAAGTTTTTTTTTTTTTTTGCCGGAGTAACAGAACAGCTTTTCAGTGCTTAAAAAAAAAAAAAAAAACTTGCACACGAAAATAATGTTTCCTTTTTTACGAAATGTTTTGCCAAAAAAATTAATATTTAGTCTCCCGCGACATTTGACGTACCATGGGTTGTAGAAAATTACTATGTATTTAAATATCCCAGTTCGGAGTAAAGTTCTAGAGATTTGGTGATTATTCACTACAAGTTTAGCACATTGATATCGGACCGCAAACAAGTCGAGGAATGTGGGGTAAAGTAAAATGGTAAAATATTTTCAGTTTGCGGCGCCACCTATCTAGCAATATCGTAACTGAGTTCCTAGACTTATATTTGATTCCAGTTAAGAAATAAATAGCTCTAAAGATTAAAAAAAAAAGCTACAAGTCATTTTCAAAATTTGATACTATTGTAATATTAGTGGTTTTTCAAAAAAATTCTCGATTAAGAAAAGATTTTTTTTTGTAATTATCAGTTTACGTATTAATAGCGATCGATTGATGTTTAGTGCCGACTTATTTAGTTATGTCAAGCATGTTTTGATTAAAAATGTACAATGTAACCCGTCACTTAGAATTCTACAATAAATTCATAGTACTGAAGGGGATGGAAAGTCATTAGTACCCTGCAGCAACTGTTTGCGACCGAACCCCGGACTTTCTTTCCTACGGAATTTGCAAGCAGGTATTCCGTGCGTACTCAGCAAGTATTAGTGGCCAAGAACCGATCCCGGGCCAAAGAGCTCTGTTTCTGAGTCCCCTGCTCAACAAGGCAACTCACGGCCTTGTCAATATAGAAAAAAGTTACATCATAAATTGGTGACCACTTGGTGATGCATCGCCAAGCTTTTGGTTGCCAGATTTTTTCGCCAACTTGGCGATATGTCGCCTATAGTATACTTAAAGAATATTATGCAACGGATTTTTTGACGACAGAGGATTTTTGAAGAAAGGTAATGTTGTGTGACAAAAATGAGATGCCGAATCCAATGTCAGTTTCTCGATAATGGCTAGTTGACGAAAGTGCAGTAGGATCAACGCTAAAATTGTAAGTGGCAAATTACTACAATTTTTTGAAATTATTGCGACAATTATTGGCCCCACCAAAATGTTTAGGTTTTACTAAAATATTATTACATTGCACCTCAAAATCCACTTATTAGGTACCCCTTCTCTATATTTAATAGGTTTTAGTAATTATACCAAATTACGTTCTCTTTAAAACATCATATGAAACAAATCTACGCTCTTAACGTTTTCTAAATAAAATGGTCTGTTTTTCCCCTGTAATAAGAAATCACAATTCACAGAACGACTAATTCAGTTCTACGAAAGTTCATTGAAATGTTTTAACACTTTTTAAACCTACTGCCTTGAGATATTTTTTTTACCTTTCTTTTGACCTGAGGGTTACTAGTTTTGTAGCATCAAAGTTGAAATGGCCAATAAATGTATAATGAACAATAACTATAAGATTTCCCCTATCTTGTTTTAAAATTAAACAATTTTAAAGAGGAAACTAGTATAAAGTTATTTCTTGTACTTAAATTGTACTTTCTTGAGTCATAACGTTCATAACGTCATTTTTATTCATATATAGGAACTAAATATGAAATTTTTGCATTGTTATTTTTTAATTTACTTTATACTACAATTTATTCTTTTGATATTTTATTCTTAGAATCGCGCTTTAGTTCAAATCGTTTTGAATAACATGAGTTTGTTTTTATCTTTTCGTTATTTGCTCTATTGCAACTGATAGCGAAGTACAATATATAAAATTACTCATACTTAAAAAAAGAATAAATTGAAAACTCAAAACCAACCTATACTTAGAGAATGTTATGCAACGAATTTGTTTCATTTTTCTAATTTTATAGAAATACTTATTTTTCCTTTTTCCCTATGCATGGGGCACAGTCATAATCTTTCATTTTTTATTGAAAGTACAAATGCACTGCAGAAGATGAATAACATTTCGAGACAAATACTATTTTTAATTAAAATGTTCCTGCTTTCTGCATTGCCATTTTCAAAATTAGTTTGAAATCTATTCCTTTTGTAAAATGTCATTCCTGTTAACTATTATACTACGTCTTATGTACCAATCTTTAATTTTGTTTATGAGTGCATAAAAATAAATATTGTCGTAAATTAAAACCGTCTTCTATAACATTGTTCATAATTTCATTAAAGCACTTTTTCTCGTGAAACTAATTTACAAGTTGATTGGAAAAGTAACTGAAACATAATATATTTAAACAAAGAGTGTTAACACTTGTGTCAAAAACTAAACATTAATTTTCATTTGTTTGTTGCAAATTAGGTAGTTTCTGAAGTAAAGCTAAGAGCAACTTAATAATTCAAACTTTACCTTCACTTGCGTCAAAAATTATAATTGCGTTTTTCGAATGGTGAATTTTCATCATGAAAATATAGAAAAACCCTTTAAAGAGTCATTTATTGATGTCTTACATTAAAACGGTTAGATATTTGGTTAGCATAAAGTTATTTGCACACTGGCTCTTTTTTTTTTTCAATTTTTGTATGGAAATTGATTGCTCTTTTACAAATTTCTGGCATCCAGTGGATGGTAAAGAAAAAAACTGGTATGCCTTGTAAAGTTCATTTCATTTTTACATGTAATCCAATAATGTCTTTCCTCTTATTTTATAGTTTATTGCTATGAATATACATTATATACTGTAGTGTATCCGATATTTTTTTTTTTTTGTGTACATGTAATTCAATTGTCTTTCTTCTATAACTTTAATTGTATATTGCAATGGAACTGTACAAACATAAATATCACATTTTTGATGGCATCCGGTGGATGTTTGAAAGATATTGTCACTGTATTTGCACATGTAATCCAAAGATATTTTTTCACTTATCCTAATAGTTTATTGCTCTGAACATTTCTAGTTCATCCGATAATATTTCCTTATGGTGTGCATATGAGCCAATTATCTTTCTTCCTCAATAGTATATTTTGCTATGAGGCTGTCCGTAAATGATGTTATACGTTTTTCAACATTTTGACCCCGTTCTCCCTTTGTCACAAGCTATCACATTTTACCTTAATACCTCCTCGTATCACGTATTGTCGCGAAACTTACTTTGAAACTTCAGATTCTGCCACGAGGTGAGAAGAAACCATGAAACACTCCTTAACAACATAACACATTTATTAATGCGAAAATAAGAAAATGAACGAATATAAACGAATAAGAACGTGTGTAAGCACAAACAACAGAATGACCATTACCCACAGACATTCACAAAGTATATGTTCTGAATTTGTTGACCAATAGTGTTGCCCTTTAAGAGAACCTAAAAAGGATTTCAACACGTACCACGCTAGTTTTTGTACAAATACAGAATAGTCTCGCAAATCCGAGTCTCTATAGTCCAAGGTTCCGGTTAATTCGAGGTACTTTATTGACACTTTAAAATGTAGTTTCAATAGCTAAAAATATGATTTGCATTAAAATCTGGCTCTTAGGGAATAATAGGAATCTGTTGTTGCCGCAAAATTTTCTTTTGTTCATACAGTAAAGTAATAAAAAAAGAAGTATTGAGTGGTCAGTGTCAATAACACTTGCCAAGTGGCACGAAATATTCTTTAACTACTAAAAATATATTAAGAGACTAGCTGCCAGGGCAGCTAGATTAGCTTCCTGCGGCATGCTGATGCATAACGTCCCCCCTCTCTAACTTTTATCTCATTCTGAAGTTTTATTTGATACTAGCTGACCCGGCGAACTCTGTTCCGCCTTAAAGGCAATAAATAAGAAAATTTTTGAATTTATTAAGTTTTTTATTATTAGAAAATACAAAAAAATTAAGTACCTACATTAATCATTTATTATTGTTTTTGTATTTTAGTACATAGGTTGCTCTTCACTAAAGTACCTTGTGTTGCACAACATTTTTTGTTTTATTATCAAACGCAAAAAGAAAACACAGATGGTCTTCCGACCCGTAAACATGCCACATATAATTGACCATGGGAGAAACGGTGATATTCTAGATTCAAAACCACAAACTTTTAAGGATTGGCCTTGTGATTTGTTAAAGGTCATGACAAATTCAAGACGGATCGGAAATTGAAGTCTTTTAAATTCAAACGGCATATCGGTTGGGATTATCGGGATCCTAGGAATGAGCAATCCTTTCTGACAGCTTATCACATATAAATGTCAAGGGAAGTAACGTGTTTGTTTATAATTTATTTCACGAAAAATCAAATAACACTCAACGCCCCGCTAACTTACAACCTGTTTACTGCGCACCGGTAGCTGCCAGAACGTGTGCTTTATGTCGCTCAGCCATGGAGGTGTCAAAAAAGGCGTAGTAAAAAGGCTTAGTCAATAAGACAGTTTTTCTATTTATGTAACTGACACACATAAATTATAGCCTATGTCCGTCTCCTGGCTCTAAGCTACCTACCCACCAATTTTTAGCCATATCGGTACAGCCGTTCTTGAGTTATAAGTAGTGTAACTAACACGACTTTCTTTTATATATATAGATAGAAGAAGATAGAATAGTAGTGAGAAGAACAACCTCTTTAACTGCAGCCCAGGAGCTATCCCACCAAGCGCTTTCCACCTCTTGGCCTCAGAGGTGTAAAAACTCTTAAATGGCAATCGTTTCTGACAGCTTATCACATATAAATTTCAAGGGAAGTAACACGTTTGTTTATAATTTACTTCACAAAAATGTCAAACAACACTCAACGCATTGCTAACTTACAACCTGTTTACTGCACTCCGGAAGCTGCCAGAACGTGTGCTTTACGTCGCTCAACCATGGAGGTGTCAAAAAAGATTTGGTAAAAAGGCGAAGTCAATAAGACATTTTTTCTATTTATGAAACTGACACACATAAATTATAGCCTATGTCCGTCTCCTGGCTCTAAGCTACCTACCCACCAATTTTTAGCCATATCGGTACAGCCGTTCTTGAGTTATAAATAGTGTAACTAACACGACTTTCTTTTATATATATAGATAATTTAATGTTCATTCGATTTCAAGACATACCACGCACGTGGCCCGGCGTTGCACGGGCACTTCGTGCCCTGAAAGTAGTGAGAAAAAAATTTAAAGAAACTACTCCCCGCCAAGGCGGCTCGCTTACAGGTGCTTCAAGCCTTTACTTTTTTCCTATATAAAAAAATCATTCGAATTATTGAGATGCTTCACGCCTTCAAGATGGTGAGGAAAGTTTCAGTAAGTTCAGGTCGCTCAAAGAAAAAAAGCAGACATAGATACTCAGTTTTTAATATAAGTAGATGGCTCTTCAACAAATAAATGTTTCAAAATATTACCAGTAGCTAGCGATAAAAATTCTACGTAAGTGGTCCGCTTATGAGTTTCGTGTTTGATTTAGTTAAGCCTTCATTCAAAATTCTCATTATCATTGTTATCACCGTTTCATAGCAACGACGGTTTGCAAGAATGGATTTCATATTTAATCATTTATTAGGCTTAATCGCTTTAAACTTGACTACTTATTAATTGATATCTTCGCTAATTAAAATCGTATAATTATATCAATTGAAACTAAAGAAGCTTGAAAAATTACCTATCTATCGGTATCTGGTTCGACTTTCAGTTCATTGGCGTTCAGGAGAAAGAAGCGTGACATAGAAAGATAGAAAGATAGTTAGAAAGATAGTTAGAAAGAAAGATAGTGAGAAAGATACTCAGTTTTTAATATAAGTAGATGCTTTGGAAATAACTTGACATGAAAAACGAGTTGAAATAAACATTGTTTCAAGTTTTCAAGTTCTTATATCTCCCAAAAATTGATAAGTTTTTTTACCGCTAAATGAATTTTCCGGATAATCCGAGTTTTCAGCAATCTGAGGTAGCGTGAGCCCCAATTACCTAGAATTTTCGAGAGAATACTGTATTAAAAAAAAGAAAATGTGTCTCACTTCTTGCTATCCCCTCCCTTCCATTTATCATAAAATCACAATTTCACGAACTATCCCCCCCCCCCCCTCCAGAGCTACACCCTTTGTGGAAGACCACAATGAACATTTCTAGAGTAATTTCAGATTTTCAGAGAAGCGAGGTTTCGATCGCCGCTGATTATAGAAAGTGAATAACGCGAAACTTTGTGTGTAAAGCTGTTTTCTTAGCAACGATACTGTTTTAGGGCTGAAAGCAACTTGCGGAGCACATCCGATACGGGAAAAAGAGGAGTTGACTAATTTGCTTTATTTCAATGTCTTTAAGCATACGGTCTGCGTAAAGATGAATTATTACTGTCGAAAATTAAAAGAGTGAGTTTTAAACTGTAAAACTGATTAGTTCAAGAGCTATATTTAATTATTACTGTAATAATGCTTTGGGAAAAAACAAGAAATTTGTTTCGTATATGATTTAAAATATATATAATTTTATATGTTTCAAACTTTTCTTCTTTTTAACCAGTAGATGTTTATTTCCCGAAATTTTTTAAAAATATTTTTAATAACGTTTTGGTTTAGCAAGTGCATGTTGAATTTAAAAGCTCTGTTTTTTCATTGTATGAGTTTTATTAATCATTTAAAAATATTTTGTGTTCTTATAAGCATTGATTAATATATGATTTCGAAATGTATCTGGAGTCAAAAAAAAGTCTTTTTTTTTTTTGCTTTTTAGTTAGGGAAACTGATCAAAACATTAATATGAATGTCTTAACTTACTAGAAAATAATTAAGTTAGTAAACTCCTTCATTGTCTTCTTAAAAAAAATTCTTATGTAAGTTCTCCTTAAAACGTATTAAGATTGAGAAACATGTTAAGAATATTTGAAGTAAAACTGTCTTTTGAATTCACTATTCGAACTTTGAATTTTTACTCGAGTTCAATTAATGCTGCTGCAGTAGTTTTCAATTAAACTTGTTAACAGGACAGACTATATTAGGGCGCACATTTTAAATTCTAGCACTATCATATACTACTAGCTACACCAAAATATCTGGCACATTTCCATCATTCTTGGATTGGGTAGCAAATAAGGTTTAAAAAAATAAAAACTCATTATAAAACTCATTTATATTGCAAACTCATATATATGTATACCTTTTTTATCTGACAAGAAGCAAAAAACTTTTCTGACCATTAACTGGTCGTGTGGGTTTTTTCTTCTTCTTTATTACATAAGGAGGGAGTGACCCAATATTATATTTTGTCTGCCTTACACAAAATTTACCCAAGTTGAAAAATTCTAATGATTTTTGTGTTAATAACTGATGTAAATGGGACTGAAACAGGACAAACATATAGGTTGCAGATACACTACAAAACGTTTCAGTGCCACCAAGGTCATTTCTTCTGGGATATAAAGCACCACTCCTCATCTGCTAAGAGCTAATTAAAAACTTTTTGTACAGTCATTCAGGACATCTTTGAGCCATTCCGGATGATTTTTCACCACTTTATTTTTTTTTTAGTTTATTTGACGTAAAAAAAAACCCAGATGACTCAGTAATGCATTCTGCTAAAGAGGTCATAAAATTAAGATTTTGCTCTTTATGATAAAAAAAACATATTATACTATTAAAAAATATGAAGTGCCCAAAAGCCCAAAAAGTTATTCGGGCTGGCTCGAAGATTCCCCGAATGACTACTAAAAAGATGCGACATGATGAAAAATTTGAGCTGGAAATATCACTACATTCTGAGAAAATTGCACGAAAAATTCAATACTCCATTGTGCTACTCGGAGATTAGCTACTCATGTTATCCCAACATTAGATACGCGTCAGGTATTCTGGCAATATATAATCGAACAATGTGGATTCCTTTTAACCGTTCTCTTCAATATGATCTTTTTGTGGAAAAAAAAGTAAAAAAAGAATATCGACTCTTTTACGTTCATTTACTTTTCTGCATCGTCATATAAAATAGGGCAATAAGAAAAAATGACTGCCATTTAACGTCTCTTTACTACCGAGAAAACTTCGAACACGATCAGCAGATTAAGGTGGCTCGAAAATACCTTTCCATTTCTTCACCTTAATCCTTCCTCCTTTCTAATTAAGGAAGCGATTTTCACAAATAAGAAATTAACAAGCGGAAATATTTAAGACGTCGTCGAAGCGGTTTGAACCGAGGTGGGGCTTAGGCAATGACGTCACGATCGTCCAATGACCAGAGCGATCTCTATATAAAGCGGCGACACCTCCTCCCGGCCCCTACTTATAAAAGTTATCCCCCTGCGCACCGAGAATTCAAAATACTGAATCTCTCCGCTGCCGCTCGTTCAACTCTAGAGAGACGCTCTCCCCAGAAAGAATGGTGCGCTGCTCCAACTTGTTGAGTCTTCTCCCGCTTCTCATTTTGCTTTTGCTGGCCGGGATGAGCCCCTCGGAGGCCCAGGGGGTCAGGCAAGTGGGGAGGCAACTGCTTCATGTTGTGGTGAGTTGTTAAATAATTTTTTTTTTGCTCCCCGAAACTCTTTCATTAGTTTAACATTTCTTACTTCGTTACAGAGTCAGTGTTCCGACTTTTCTGAGTACTGAACAAATTTAAAGAATAAATAAAATTAGTAAAGTGATATTCCCCCTCCCCCGAGAAAGCACTTGCAAACAGAAGTGATTTCTTTCTCTAGTTAGTACTTTTTTCGCTACATTGTTCGATTTTTTTGAGCACGGAACTAATTTAAAAAATGAATAGTATTCCCTCCTCCCCTTCCCCATGAAAAAATTTACTCCTTGAAACTCTTTCTTCCTCTAGTTAACATTTCTTATTTTGTTACTGTGTCCATCTTCCGATTTTTTTTATATCACTAATGAAATTTGAAAAATGAATAGTAATTTTTTTCTCAAAGAGAAAAAAAATTCCTCTCCGCAACTCTCTCTTCTTCTAGTTAGCATTTCTTACCTGGCTGCAGCATCAGTGTTCAGTTTTTTTCTGAGCACTAATATAGAGTCTGAATATTCATCCTGAGTCTAAACAAAATGAATAAAGTAATATCTCCCTTCCCGCCCGGGGAAACATTAGCTAACCGAAACTCTGCCTGCCTCAAGTTAACATTTTTTATATCGCTACAGCATCAGTGTTCCTATTTTTTTTTTTTTTTTTTGAGCATTAAACAAATAAAAAAAGAAAAACTTTAGTTATATCCCCCTCCCACCCCCTGTAAAACATTTACTCCCTGACACTCTTTTTTAAAACTTCTAGTTAACATTTCTTACTTCGTTACAGCATCAGTGTTCCCATTCCTTTGAGACCTAAACAAGTTCAAAAAAGGAATAGATAAATAAATAAAAAGTCTGTAAAAAAAAAGACTATCTTTCGCTTATTGTGCTTCTCTGCTTTCTAATGTGTGCAAGCAACGCGTAACGATATTGTTACAGGACGGAAAGCCTTCCGATTCTCAATGGTTTTTGTAATTACCAATACTAACATGGATTTATTGATGCAAAAAATATGAATAAATTGATCTAGCGTCAATGTACGTCATACAGTTTCTGCCTTAAGTTGCTCAATCCATTTGTACAAATGAAACACTTTTACGCAGATGTTTTTCACTTCAATTCTGGAATTTCAAACTTTGACTTTTGATTGCAATATATTCAATAATAAGGAACCATTATCATAATATTAGCTTTCTAAAAAGGTTTATGGTACTTAAAAAACAATGGTTTGTACCTATTGCGGGCGTATCCGCACAATCCGCAGCACGAACAAATCATTGTTTCACAATTTGTTTTAAAGGTTGATACTTCCTATTATGGTACATTATGATTTCTTACATTCGAATATATCCCAATTAAAAGCCAAAGTTTAACATTTCGGGAGTGAAACGTAAATGTATGCTTAAAAATGCCTCATTTGTGCAAATGGTTTGAGCAAATTATCAAATATATATGTATTTGAAATACATAAATAAAAATATAAAATGTTGCGGGGCCTTGATTGACCGGACCCCGGTAATCCGAAAGTAAGCGTAACTTAACTGAAAGACCTCTCCCTATACTTTGCTTTAAAACAATCTGTAAAACACTTTGAAACCATATTTTCATTCATCCCGCATCTTGCAAGAAATAACTGCTTCTCTGTATAATTGACTTTATTCCCGGAATTCTAAACTTTGGCTTTTAAATGTAATATATTTGAATATCGTCACGTCTGAACAACGTTAGGAAATCTTACCGTAATCAGCGCATTGTTTTCAAGATTTGTTACAAAGAGTATTTTTTGGAGTTTATGGTTTCTTAGATAAAACTATTCGAAACCCTCCCGTAGACGTTATTTTTAAAATGTTTTGAATTGTTCAAAAAATAATCTTATATAATATAGCTAAATCAAAAAATCTTCATCAAAAGCTTTTTCCAATAAAATGTCTTACTGTTGCTTTAAGGCGACGGTATAAGGAATCCTTTTATATCACAATATGCAGTTCCAACTTCCTAAAAGGTTTTCTTGCATTTAAAAGTAACGATTTGTACGCATTGCTACCGCAATCGCTTTGTCCCAACCGTAATACGTATCATTATTTTTCAATTACAAAAATCCTTTTTTAGAAAAGTGAATAACTTCACATGATACATAATGGTTTCTTATATTCGAGTATGTCAAAATTAAAAGCAAAAGTTTAAAATTTCGGAAATTAAGGGCTAATATACTCGAAAATGTTTACACCCTTGCAAGTATATTTAGCATAATTATTTCATTCTTTACATCAGCGTATTTTTCGTTTTTAATACGCTACAGGGGTAGTTTTAAAGTAACGCTGCTGAACTTCTTAAAACTATTTTTTTTTCACACTGAGCAGGTAAATCTTGGAAATTAGCTATTGATAGAAAAAAGACAACGATATATCCATCATGAGGGCGGCTAAGAAAAAATGTTTTTACACAATGAAATACCCATTAAATGAATAAACCCTTCGATGTACACACACAAATATGAATATAAGGTAAGAGTTTAATTATCCGAAAGGCACGGAAACTTTTAATTTGGGGCTTCTTAGGAACTGCCTTATAATCTGTCTCTTTTGTGCAAATTTATGGAGGGATTGAGCAAATAAGAGAAAAAAAATCCTGCGAGTATGTTTCATACCACTGCTTAGCAACATATGAAAGCTGATTATTGTGAAACAGTGTTCAAATGCAAAATTTCCCAATCGAAATGAGTAACTATTCTTGGTCAGAATACGGATTATCTTAATTCATTAATGACTGTAAAATATGAGAAAATTTGCATCAAGCAAACACAAATAATTCAAGACAAAGAAAATAGTTAAAGTTTAGAAACTCTTACGAACTTTTTCATCAGCGAAGGAGTACATCCAGGTTTCCGGAAGTTATAGAAGGAAGGAAATCGATTTTTTGCTGCACAGGAGACTTTTTGAAGTATTCGTGTTCCATTAATGTTATAACTTTCTGCTCAACGCAAATAATTTGAATTGTTTTAGAACACTCAATATATTAGCTGGAAAAGAAAGAAAAATGAAAAGTTTTCTCGTGTCAGTAAACTTAAACTAAAGCTCTTCAAATTATTGGGTAACTATGAAATAACAGAGAAATCTTGTCAATTCTTATAGCAGTTATATTGAAATAAAAGATGCAATTTCACTTTAGTAACGTGGAGCATTAACATTAGAAAACCAGAATTTTAATGGCACTTTTCACATTTTCGCAATGGAAGAAAAAGAAGGGAACGTTCTCTGAACATTATTATAAATATCCGACACATAAAAAAAACTTTTGGAACAAGTCCTTTAATATAAAAATCACCATCCTTTAATTACTAATAAGTAAAATTCATTTATTAAAAACAGTTCACTTTGTGCTCAAATGAGTTAAACCAAAAAGCAATGTCTAAAAGATAAAAATAAGTCAAGTTAAAAATCGGCAAACATGTTTCAAAGGCATAAAGCCTCCTTCTTCAATCCTTTCTCAAATCCTTTGCAGTTCCACACATCTCGCCAATTTTATTTCATGCTTTTAAATTTTCTGACAACGCAACGCCAAATCCGGGCTCGGCACACGCTGACACCTGATTGGCCTAGCTTTTGCTCCTTTTCTATTTAAACTCTCCCGGTACTTTGGTTCTTTCTATTTCTTGCTTGGCACTAAAGAAGGAGGCTTTATGCCTTTTAAACATGTTTGCCGATTTTTAAATTGACTTATTTGGGCTTTTAGACGTTACTTTTTGGTTTTACTGAAAATTCATTTAGTTTTTATTTTTTATTTTTCTTAAACTTTAATATTATCATTTTTAATGACGTAAAATCTCGTTGCAACAAATATCAATATGACAAAATAGGCGTTTCAATGAAATTTCAGTCCTATTTTGACAGCCGCTACATTGCTTGAACTCAATTACAACAAAATTCTTATTAGAACGAAAAATATATGAGCTTCATTGTTACGGGATTTTACTGTAAGTTATTTAACATTCCAGTTTGGGTCCAGTTTGGCCCTTTGGCCACGGAAGATGCGATTTGGGGAGAAAATGCACATCTTTGCCTATTAATAGAACGTAACTTTCCCATTAGAATAGTAAAATGAATGATTTGGACAAAAACTGTTGAAACATATCTCAGTTGCAGACATAAAAGTTACAATAAAATTTATAAAGGCACGACTGTATTCAGCAACAAAGCAGGAAAAAAAGTTCTTAGGGTATGATGAAAAAAGGTCATCGCATAATTTCAGCTTTAATTACTTAATTAACGAAATTAAAAAAAAAAGGTTCAAAGAGCTTTTCGTTAGCATTATTTTTTCCCTATTACTAACTTGATTTTGAGAGGTGTAAAAGCCTCAAAAAATGTTCACGACCTAATAAACTCATGATTCTTTCTAACAATGCTATTTTCATCGGACGTCTTAATTCACTTAATTTCATGTCTTAATTCTTTATTTCTGTGAAAAATATCTTATTTCTTGTTATCTGTTTTCTGAATTATGCATATGTGTGCAGGGCAAAAGTTTAAGTACTTCGTTCTTCTATCTGTCTCAACCTAACTTTACATGCTTCAAAAATTACAATTATTTTTCATGCATACACTTTCAGAATTTAAGTAACGCCGTGAAACGCCGTTTATGTATTTGCCGTAAAACTGAATTGACGTTTAAACAAAACAAGCCTCAAGTGACTTCTAATGCCACTTTGCGAGAAACCAATTATACTATACTACTAAAATTTTGTCTTGTTTATCAGTCAGCTTGTCCGTACCTCTCCTCCGGCCTGTTTCTGTGCCCGCTCGGGGCACAGAAGAGAAGTCCCATCGAAATCAGAAAGCGACGCAGTTTAACCTCTCAAAAGTTTTAAGGGTCAAAGATATTTCCTAAAATTTACACAATTATAAAATCTGTTTGGGCCACTTTTACGGGATGACATCGGGATAAAAAGGCAGCCAAATCCGACATTGAATTTACCGAAAACTGTATTAGAAACTGCGTCTGTCTGTTCACTTACCATCGGACTCGAGATAATTCAGGAAGATCATTTTTCCTGTTCTCATTACTGTTTAGTTGTAAATATCGGAGATATTAATCAAAATTTCAGCAACTAAAATTTGAGCCAGTTTATCATTCAGATCATCTGCGGGATAACATTAGGGCTTGTGCTAAATCTGTGACCAAGTTGCCTCAAATCTGCTACCAAACTCAATCAGCTAACGAATGCAGTAGCGTAGTCAGAGCCTGATTACCCAAAAGTCTTGGGAAGCTTGAGCTTCCCCTCAGAAATTTTAATGGGCCCAAAAATGACAGGAAAACTGCTTAAAAACCCCAGTTCCCACATTTTAATTTGATTTTAAAGATAATTTGTTCAATATAGTTTGGCACAACTCTGTTACTATGGATTTTTATGCTAATTTTGCGAAGTGATAAATCTTATTTAATGACAAACCACCGTGATTTGCTGAGAATTATAGTGCAAGCATATACGTTAAACTTAAATCTGAATTTTGCTGGGACTCTTTCCTAATAATCTCATTAGGGAGTTTTGTTTCAACTTGCAGAGTTTTCCGAAAATTTTCTTTAAGCGAAAAGTGAAGGGCCCCTACAGGAGACTGAGCTTCCCCTAACTTCAGAGGTTAATCGGGCCCTGAGCGTAGTGGTCACAATGACCACGATGGTTGGCAAACGAAGTGAGCAGAGAGGATCCCTTAAGTAAACTCATTAGGAGCTAATTGCTTCTTGAAAATTTTATCCATCACAGTTGAGCGAATGTAACTTGTTTCGGTTAATCAATATTCGAAATTGTACATCGCCTATGAAAAGCTTGATAGATTGGACACTTTATTTCGCTTCAGAGCTACCGAAAAATGTTTTAGACCCTCATTTCATAAATGTTTATGCACATTAGAAAAAATGCATTTTTGAGTAGCTGCTTTATTCATAAGTTATTTCGTTTTTAACTAAAGTAGAATACTGTGATTCCCACCAGAAGAATATTCCAACTGTAATCACCCTTATAAAGACGTCGAGTTTCTTGATTCAAGAAAATAATGATGCACAGAACAAGATGTCGATATAATCGATTCAGTTTCTCGTCTATTTGATTCGCTTATTTCGGCAAATACAGAAGAATAACGTATCGCTTCTATACGCCAATGGTGCAGAAAACGGTGTTTTTCAGATGCATCAAAAATATTTGTGACGCAGACGTACTGTAAGCATAAAAGAAAAAAACAGAATCGACAGCCATACAAAAATATCGGTTTTGATTTGAGAAGTGTCGCTTTTTTTACTACCGTTTCGATGCATTTCAAGATCAATATAGCATTCTGTTAGAATATACAACGTGTATTAGTTTTGTTCAAAGTATCGCTTAAATTCAATGAAACATTTTACATTTTCTAAAAATAAATGAAACATTAGTGATTTTTTTTTATGGGGAACCAATAAACTACAGGTGCTACTTTAAACAATTAAGGGGTTACAGTACCTCAAAAATGACCAAAAGACCAAAAAAAATTTTATTGCTTATTTCAAAAGTAAAAGTTATTTAAAACACTCAGAAAAAAACAGCATTGTTCTAGCTAAATTATTTAAAAAGTTATGAGTGACTTTAGGGCATACATGCTATGTGTTCTAATGGAAAAGCCAAACTTTAAAGTGCTTTTTCTCGGTGATCAGTTTTTAGTGTTTCTATGTTACTAGAAATGCTAAGGAATTTTTTCTATTAAAGATATCACTTTAAAGCAATATTTTTTGCACTCAGGATAATATATTTAACAAAACTGTGCATGGAATAAGCGTTTTATAAATTACAAAAATTTTTAGGGTTTGTTAAACCTCGAAGAACAAAATTTTCTAAGATTTTTTTACATAAATGGTCACAAAATATTTTCTAATCAAAATATAAGAAAATGAATGCACAGATTTGTTGAGGTTTTCCTTGTGATCATTTCGCAAAAAGAAATTTTGAAATTAGTGCAGAAACAAAAAAGCCTTAGGGTTTTAAAAAAACTGAAATTTTCTTACATTTTTCAAATTTTCAAAAAAAGTTTTCAAAATTTTTGATGTTTGAAAATAAATTATTGATTTTTAAACAAGTGCAGAAACAAATATTTCAAAGAATTAACTCTTTCACTTAAATTAAAGAAATTTGTTAGAAAGGTACTGTAACCCCTTAAGAAGCCATAGAACTAATGTGTCGAAAAGTAATCGAGCCGTTCGACTATTAAAAGGAAAATGCAGAAAAAAATGTACATGAAAAGTAGTCAATAAAATGAGTATCCTATGCGGAAGCTCTTTTTTATCACTCAAATTGTGTGTGTGTGTGTTTTTTTTTTTCTTCTCTCATCAACTTCTTATACCTTGAACTTTTGTTGGTGATTTAGGGAGGAAAAAGAAAAAGGCAAACTAATATTTTTATACTCATTTTGTACTAAATCTTACTACCTCATTACTACGCAACTTACTACGCGGTTTAAAGGAAAATTGTAATATATATTTCGTTGGACAGCAGTTTATAATGATGAATAAAAAAAATACTTCATTTAAAAGATTTTCCTGCACAATAAAATATTCCCTGACGATTGAAAAAAAGACAGATTTTCACTTCATTCAGATTTTCACTTCTGTCGACACTCCCGGAGTTCTTCCGATTTTTTTTCTAATAGTGTAACCATTCCTAGTTAGCAATAGTTGACGCAGTGCTGCTCCTCTTGCTCCTTTCTAAGCATCAATTATATTTCCATATTTGGTAGTTTCAAGTTTGGAGATTTCAAACTGAGAAAATATCTAAAACCCATTTAGAACACATAGGATTAATACTAAAATACGCGTTGCAAATTTCTAGATCTTTGTAGTCATCGCGCAGATAATAATGTGCCCATCCCGTTTTACTTCTTAGTTTCCATGCAATACTTCGAGATTGCGAACTAAATTCTGCTGGATTTATTTTTATGATAACGACAATAATATTATTTGCTCATCAATTCTTCTAGCAAAGAAAGGAACCAAGACGCCTGAAACGAGTCATTTATTCTCATTGCGCAATCTTACTTGAGCTTCACTTTTTGTTACAGAGGTTTCTCTTTAAATTTTATTTCATTAGTTAAAGGGCATTTTTGAATGAAATTTATTGTTTCTGTTGTTGAGTCCTACATCATCTGTTAATACTGTAGAATACCCGTTATCTATTGCTTAAAAAGTCATTCTTTACTTAATATAATTTACTCTTGTAATTTGCTAAAATTTAATCTTTGTTTTTTTGAAATGCAGGGAATTCCGAAAAAACAAATTTGAAGTTTTTTTGAATGTAATTCTATTTTAGTAAATTTTGCTTTTTATTTTACTTCATTTCTTTTTGTAATATTTGAGATTTTACAGAATGAGTTTCCCTTACATTTTTCTTTAATATATGTGTATGTATGCGTGTGTGCGCGCTGCTTATTTTTTTATTTTATTTGTTGTTTATTTATTACTTTTCTAATGTAAGGTTTTTAGAACCTTATAAATGTTTTTCAAAATAAAAGCATTTTTCTTCCAATAGAAAGAAACACAATATGCTTTACAGGTTTTCCAGAGCTGAGGTGTTTGAAAGACACACACACGCAGAGCACACGTATAGGATTTCTTGCATACAAGTATGCATTCATGTTTGCTTGTGTATTTTTATAGATATGAATACTTGAATAAAAGGTCAATACTCAAGTTATATAATTCGGCCATCTTGAGCCAAAAATAAATTAATAAAGAATATCGAACTATTTCAATGTCTGGAATCTAAATTATGTAAGCAGTTTTTCTGATTTCAGTTCCTAGAATGCTATAACTAATAATACATATGTATTAAATTTTATAGCGCAGAAAAATAGTTATTTACACGGCAAAAATCGATACAGTTGAATTTAATAAAAATTGTTCAGATCCTAGTCTTTTAACAGTTCCTTGCTTGCAGTTTTGTTTTTTTCAAACATAAAAAACAAACAAAACCACCGGTTGCCCTTTACGACTTTTACAGCTCTCACAATTTTTGCTATCACGGGTGTTTCATCAGGCATCATGAATCTCTCCCAAGAAATGCATAACCTAATTTTATTTCTCCATCGTTTAATGCAGCAGGGATTTATCGTGCATGTTTTGCAGGAAGACGACGTTTACGCTCCCTAAATCTAACCTGTCGACTAAGATTTTCTTTTGGACACCATCTTAAAAGTTCCTTCCGAGTTTTTAATAAGAAAAAATGCTTGAAGCTCGAATCGTAAAGTTTAATGAAAAGCGAGATAATGAAATTTCGAAGTAAGGCGGGCATAAATTTAATTAACGCAAGGCGTCGGGTGCTATAGTCGGCAAGTAAATGAAAATTCCCTCGGAAAACACTTAGTGTGTATTTTTTAAAAAGGATCTATCGAGTCTCTTCCCAACAAACAAACCTAATTTACCTGGGCAGTTGAAATTCCGTCTCGTCTGTTGGTGTTTTTCGTTGTTATGCGAGTACTGACCACTAATTGTCAGTCCGAGAGTTTTGATTTAGGAATGGCTTTCTTTTATGACGGAAGAAAAGTCTATTTTTTTTTTCTATATTGGAATCTTCTATATTATTTCTCTGGCCTTTTTTCGGTTACCACGGCAGATCTTCGCATATTCCTTTGTCGAACTCCATAATTTACCCCTCATTTTAAAGCTTATCGTGTCGGATATCAACAAAAAATAGACCCACGGTCTAAAAATTGCTTATTTATTTGTCAAAAACTAACGTTAAAAGTATTTAATGGGTGGTTTAGATTTTATAATTTTCAAAAGATTGAAAAAAAAAATGTTTTTTTGCAGTCATTGTTAAAAAGAAATCATAATTTATTTGAGGGTGTTTTATATTTTGCAATTTGATGTCACAATATTTCACTGTTGCGTTGTATCGATTTCGGTACGGTGTATAAGATCAAATATACCGAACTTTATTGCTATAGTACGGCTAAGACGGATATAGTATGGCACTTGATGGATGATACTTGATAATTTAATCAGTACCACTGTCCGCAAAACTCACGAACGTACCAGTGATCTGCCAGAATGCCTTCCATCACGAAGGCCCCTTGTAGCAAAAAGCATCCCTAGTCCACAAAACGACGACTAGGAAAGAAAACTTTTACCTAAAACTTTCTCGTTTATTGTGAGCGAAAAAATCTGCATAGTTTGATTTGTCAAATATTTTGCTGGTTGACATATTTTGAAATGCAATTATTGATTGCCGGATGAGCGTAAACCTCGCGCTATCCCAACAGATTGCTACTAGAACTATCATACTAGGTATTAGGTAACTACTATACCAGAAAGCAACTTGACACTAAACGTCACTACGCGTGGAGCCAATAAGAGCTCAGAAGCAGTTAAGGATCTCCTCTGATTCGCCAAGTAGGCTGTGACGTTTTATCTAGCTCGTTTTTCATTGGCTGACGTCACGCTGACGTCACGATGCTAGTGTCAAGAAACCTTGTAGCGTGTGATAACAAATAGCAAATGTTTTTGTTGCTGTCTTGGGGTCGGCTATGCTGACAATATGGAGTGCGCTGCTTCACTTTTCCAACTGTACCATCATTTGGCGTGACTTTCACAGCATAACAACACACTCATACAAGGAAGGGAAAAGGACAAGAGGGGGAAAATACATCCATGCCCGAGTCAGCATTCAAACTCGAACCACTCAGACTTCTCTGACCACTAGACAAGGTGGCCGCCACCAAGTCGCAAAAGCTAGATTTTATTGCTGACTTTTATGCACCCTTCCCTGCAGTGATCACTAACAGTGATTAATCACTGCAGGTTACATTTCCTCTACAAGTCAGTCATGCTTCTCCAAGATCAATGCCAATCCGGACGATACTACATATGATGAGGGGCTACTGGAGACTGCCTTAATAGATTTTGAATATGAGCCATCTAGTTTCATAGAAATGTGCAGTTTTAAAAATAAGGTAATACTCTGAAAATTACGAAAAATGATAAAACTCTCTTTTGATTTGTAAACCGTTTTGGAAACGCGTATATATTCTGTCCTCAGCATTTTTTGTCAAAAAAGTAATCTGTGGAGTATTATGTTTATTAGAAAACACATGTTTTATTACCCAATGATAACAATGAGGAGAAACATGCGTGGAACTCACGAAGGAGCTTCAGAATTGAAGCGTATGGCTGCAAAAAAAAAAGTATCTACAAAAAAAAAAAAAAAATCAAAAAATTCGCTTCAAAATGCTATGAGGAACAGTAACTTTTCCCCATTTGTTTAAACCATTTAGAGGAAAGTTTTGAAACTCTTTGACTATCTCAAGTTGTCGGCTTACCTTTTGGTATTGCAATGAAAAAAACCGAAGGAAAAAACTGCCTTTGCTAAAAAATTGGAGTTGGAGATACGTACTTTAGCAGCTACACTTCAGTTACTGCAAGTGTGTGCAATTTAATCTGGCTGTTGAGAGGCTTATGGACTTATTTGATGAGGTGTGCTTCGCCTCGGGCTAGAGTGCCAGTTTTAGAAATGCCATTTGGAAAATAAAGTTGACACTCTAGCTGACACTCGATTTACACAATGACTGCGGAAAGTGTTCATAAAATCAAATGTTCATAAAATGGAAGTGCATTGTTTCAATAAGACATTTTGAGACTAGTGAACATTCCAAAAAATCGTAAATAATTGAAGGAGCAAGTGGATAAAGGTGATATGTGACATTTGAATTTCGCCGATTTATATAAATTCAAATTAGTGTGTGTTCAATTGTGTTAACTCACATGCACCGTTGAAGGGGGAAGTGAATAAAGGTGATATGTGACCAATTTTTAAATTTCTAGAAAACGCTTTCAAAGAAATATATATTACCTTTTCACCTTCATCCATGGTATAAAGTAAGCATTTCCAAAATTGTCACATATCACCTTTATCCACTTGCCCCTTCAATAGTAAATTAAAGATCCTTAAAATGGGGTGTCAAATGAATGCTTGGACTCCTCACCTGTCTGATTCTTTTTATGAAGCGACTGGAGATAACCATAGCAAAATGACTCTAACAACTATTTCAAAAGCAGTATTCTTATTTTACTTACTACTTTAATGAAGAATTTTGGCTTGAATTGTAGTTTGGTCTTAAAAAGCACATATGCTGTTTGTCAAAACCACCCACCCGTCGGTTTAAATTCCATGATCTAAAAATGATAGATTTGGAAAAATACTCCTTCGTTAGAGTACACAACTGTATTCTTTGAACGACGGGAGCAGCAGAAAATCGATAATACTGTAAAGCCTTTGTTGTGCTCATTATGCAATTAATTCCAAAAAAGAATTCATTTTTAGCAATTAGAAGCTAATTCCTTTTATATATTAATCTTTGACATTTAAATGGGGTACCTCATAACGCAATGAAGTTAATTACTGCCAATTTTGTTAGCAATTTCATCTCATAATTTGTCTACTTATTGGATTTTTTTTTGTTGCTAATTATAAATAGAGTTAAATTTTAATTTTAGGAGTCGCAGTTTTAACTGCATGAACTTTATGTTAAATATTTGTGCCATTAATTTTACATGTGTCAACTGCATATATCAAGAAATCCATTTTTTCTGCTCTTCTGAAAAATCTTGTTTTAATCCCGATGATAGGATTATTTTTCCCGATTTCTTCTCTCTCTGCAAATGGCAGGACATTGACTTTTGTGTGACAAGATTTAAAGTTATTATTCGGTCGTTTTTATACTAAAGAGATTTTTTTTTTCTTGACGTGAGAAAACAATTAAACGTCATTATTTGTAGTTTATTATAAGTAGCTTTTTATATTAAATCATTCAAAATAGTTTTGTAAACGTGGATAAAAGTTGTCTATAACTAAAGCAGTATATGAAAAGATAATACCTTTTATTATCTTCAACTAATCTAATTTTTTCTCCCCAACTTCAATTTAAACGTAAATTTCTTGTTTGCACCTATGAAATTATGGAAGGTCATTAGCCTCATAACATCTTATAACCATAATCTCTTGTATGAATTGATTTTCCAGACAAGGGATTATGGTTTAGAATTTGAAAAGAATTATATTTATAAACTAGAGGCGCCTTCGGTGGTTAGATGGTTAATCTTTTTGGGAAATGCGCTTTATATACCATTCACCTTTTTATGCTAATACTACCACTTTCAGCTGCAGCTTAAACAAATATGGTGTCCTGAATGGTTATAAGGTATGTGTTCCAAATAATGCCAACCTATTTAGAGTCTAATATGTCACTCATTTTGTGATTCAATTAGGTCCTATTTTCGTACATTCTTCAAATAACTCTTAAAAATAAGAGAAAAAAACATTCCACGTGAACATTTAAGTTTGTATTATGTTTGTCAGAGGTTTAACGAAAAATGGCAAACTGTCCTTATTACGAACACAAGTCTCTAATAAGGCCAACCCTGGAAAACCAAAGAGTTAAATCTTACTAAAAGTAATTGAAATATTCCTTACTGTCAATATAAAAACATGTTAAACTACATTTAATAAACTTGAAAACATTACCGAAGAATCCATATTTACTTTAATGGAAAACAGAAATACCAATCATGACATTCGGGGCACTGATAAGTCATTCTTTTCTGCTTATTGGTCACTCCTGCTCACAGGTAGTGCGTATATATGCAGCACAGTATCATTCAATCCCCCTATCATTCGGTATCTTAATAAGGACACCAGAGTTCTAATAATGCCAATCATGACCTTATTGGACGACACTCTACTTTTCAGAGTTAAAAAATCACAAGAGGAAATGAGGTACGCAGAAATTTCTTTTTATTTTATTTATTTTGAATTAGTCAACTACATAAATTAAACTTTTTGAATCAATTTAACAACTTTTATACATGAGTAAACTACAGTGAATCACGAATAAACAAAATTTACAGTTAAATAAGATCAGGAAATTTTGGCAAGACCATAACTATTGCTTCACGTTTGCCTGTTGAAGACAAACTACTTGTTGATAATACTTTATCATTTGTTAGGTTTTCTGATGACGATACGAACACGATCTAGCTGCTCCCCATAGAAACAATGTAAATCCGAATGATTTCCTTAGCAATTGTTGCTGAACTCGAAATGATTTTTTTTTAAATCCTTAATTTTAAATGATATATCTTATTGCGCTTTTAGTCTTTCTTTCGCTGTTAACTAAATACAATAGTAAATACTCCGGAATCACTTTTATTCTTCTAAAAAAATTTTTAAAAGCAGTTTTGTTCAAATGTTTTACTAAATTTTTTTTTCATCGTGTTTAATTCTTATATGAGTAGTTTCAAGTCAAAAACAGTCATATCCATTTCTAAAAATGTATTGTTTCGAATACGTAACTCTGGATCTAAAGGGTTTTTACTTAAAACTTTCACTTTATATTCCTTTTTTGTTGCGATCTAGTGGTCACGGACGTCATTTCAAGTTTTTCCAGGGGGGGGGGGGGGGCAAAGGGTCCAAACAGCATGTAATCTCACCGGAAAACATCAAAAACCACGCCCACTTATGTGTAAATACATTGATTTCTCAAAGCCCCCCCTGCCACCCCCCCCCTAAATGACGGGCCTGCTAGTGGTTTATGATCTATTGCTCTGAAGTCATTGGTAAAGGAGCTTTTAAACGTTTTTATTTATTTATTTTTTAAATAAAATTATTTTTCATAAAAAAGATGCTTAACGGGTGTTGATCCAAAACGAAACGACTCATATAGTAATCAACTTTAGGACTCAAAGATAATCCTAAGCTCACCGAGAAAAAAAAGTTCAATGATTAAGTTGAAGGGAAGAACAAATTGCGACCAACGTTCGAAATTAAATATTACTTATTGAGCGTCAGTAATGAAATATTTGAGCAACAGAAAATAGACGTTTGTTTGTAGTCTTTCAGGGTAGAGCGAATAATGGCAATCAATGAAGTCCAAGCAATCTTTCTGTACATTACTTTCCCAAAATAGTGACCCATATTCGCTGTTTGCAGCTAAATAAAATAAATAACCAAGGAGCGCAACTGAGGGGGTAGGGGGTGCCCTTCACGCATGGAAACACCCACAAGGGACTTAAGTATCTATAAAAGATATAGGGAGAACATTTGTGCAGAATTTTCACTTTTTTTTTTCCACAAAAGCTTAAACTATATTCAATCTGTCAATGTCTTAGTGCACAAAATTGTGTTTGTCCCATTTCCGCTTACAATTCCGATTTTAACAATGATATTTATTAAATATGTTATTGCACACAGCAAGCAGATTTTATATTTTATTAAGAGCAAGAATCTGAGAGAGTGTCACGCCTGTGATTCATGACCTCTCAGATTTTTTCCAAAAAATTACCAAATGTTTATTATCTTATTGAAAGACCAAATCCAGAATGTTTTGCTCTAACGTTGAGTTGTTTAGTTTTTAAGGACTCCTAAAGTTGAAAGTGCGGCATAAAAAAATTAAGCGGATTTTCAAGACATGGAAGTTGCTGTGAGCCAAAACTCTTACCAGGAACTGTTTAACTCCAGTTTTCTTTTTGTATATGGAATATAGAAGGTTGAAACTTTACAAAATGAATGTTAAATTTGTGGTAAGTTGTTGCCGTAAGGTCAGTGAAGGCTCTTTTGACGTTGAACAAGGCATTTTTGACGTTTTTAGCGTTTTTGATGTCCAAAAATAGCTTGTACATTTCAGTTGGCACGGCAAAAGTGGTATCGTTTGAAAGACCAGTGTAAGCACTTTAAAATAATGTATAAAAAACAGAGGAAAGTTTAACGTACTTTTAGTTGCGTAAGGCCGAAATATGAAAAATGTCATATTTTACCGATTTTCAAACGGTCATAACTTCCTCTGCCAACAACATATTGAAATATTGGCTTAACGGAACAGTTGAGTTCTTTGAGGCGAAATGTGAAATTTTTTTTTACAACAAATACACAGGAAAAAATGTATTTTTTGCAAAAAAAAATTTCACATTTCGCCTCAAAGAACTCAACTGTTCTGTTAAGACAAAGAATAGAGTATGACATTGCCAAAGAAAATATTTCAATATGTTGTTGGCAGAGGAAGTTATGAAGATCTATAAAAACTAAACAACTCAACTTTAGAGCAAAACATTCTGGATTTGGTCTTTCAATAAGATAATAAACATTTGGTAATTTTTGGGAGAAAATCTGAGAGGTCATGAATCACCCCATAATGCTAGGCGTGACAGTTTCTCAGATTCTTGCTCTTAAATTCTGTGCTAAAAAAAGACGTATTCCACAGAAATTTTAACTTTTATCTCAATGATTTAAAAAGAAAAATACGAGTGATTTAAATAGGGCAGAGTCCTACCTGTAGCAAAAACAAATTTCAAGTATATATACATCAAGTTTCCAAAGGATAAAAGAAACTGCAATTTTAGTCACATGAAATTAAAAACTTAGATTTTTTTTTCTTTCTACAAAAAATTTCTTTATTCAGAAAGCATGCACATATACATATCGCTGCTTGAAATGAACAGTGGCATATTTCCAAAACACAACTTTTCAGGAGAGCGTTTCAAAGTTTTTGCACTAAAACGGTATTTTGAAGTAAAATGGTATTAAGGGTACTTATGCCAATGAACTGACGCAATGGCGGCTGTGTCGTTGTTTACTAGGAGAAGCGCGCCAAAATAATAACTATGCACAACGACACTAACGATTGCTGCGTGATATTTTGAAACTAGAGATATGCGGATATTACCACAAGAAAGAGCAAAAAAAAAAAAAAAGAAATTTTTGATGTAATTAAAAAAAAAAAATGATTTTTGCAGATATGCCACTGTTTATTTCAAGCAGCGATATGTTTCCGTGAGATGTTTTTAAACTATTCGTTTTTACTTTAAGATCATAAAAACAAATTTACATGAATAAAATTCCTATGTAACACACGTTACATTCAAGAACTATTAAATAAGACCTTTGAGAGCAAAAGCGATGTAAGTCAATAAAACACAATTTTGTGTAATTGAGTGGTTTAGTAATCACTTTTGCATATGCACTACTGATGTTCCATTTCACGATTACTGTCGATTGGTAAATGGTTGTACCAAAAATTAGAACACGTTCGCATGGAGTAGAATGACAAGAAAAGGAATTTCTGAAGGGGTGTAAATACAGAATACATTGAAAAAAAATTATCTTACACCACTTTTGCTTGCAACAACTAAACTGTAAATGAAGAAATTAAACGCTTCTGCAAGATATGTGCGGATGTGACACAAAGGACATTTGACACACCAGTGAGAAAATAATGATCACTAAATTCACGAAATGATAAGCGAATACTGACACTACATCAGTGATATGTAGATCCTGACTGTTTACTGAGTAATGCAAAAGTTTTGGATACTTTAAAATTAGCATAACAACTTTACCAATCCTGGGAAGGTGATTTAAATCAAGTAAAAGAAAATTCTGTCGCTGAAAATGATTCGGAGAAAATATATTGGAGTTCTAGACTAATGCAGTTAACAACCGTCTGCTCCCCAGTGTCATACAGTCCGTAAAGCTTCCCGTTTTTAATTACTCAACGTGATGTAATTGAATTGTAAAAACTTTTTGCTGTCTATCGAGTAATAATTGAATCTAACCCTATGCCACTTCCGCATGAAGTAGAATGACGTTAAAACTAATATCTGAAGGTTTAAATACAAACTATAAAAAATCGAACTAGACTCAGTTTGATTAAGTTAGGGGAATGCGGGGCGAAGTGAAATAGTGGGGCAAAGTGAAAAGGTAAAATATTTTCAGTTTGCAGCACCACCTATCTAGTAATATTTTAACAAAGTCATATGATTGATTCCTGTCAAAAATTACATAGCTCCAAAGATCAACGATAAAATGTTTACAAGTTATTTTAAAAATTTGATACCTTTGTTGCAATGTTCGTGATTTTTCAAAAATATTTCTTGCTATTATAAAATGAAAAATCTTTTGAAATTATCATTTAAACTACTAATGGAGATATATTGATGTCCAGTACAGTTCTTATTTAGTCTGCATTAGGTATGTTTTGATTTTAAATGTTCAATGTAAATTATTAAGTGACGCGGGGTAAAGTGAATGGGGCAAAATGAAATAGTTCATTTCTTCTACTTATGCATTTATTTATTAAATCACGTATGTGTTTCTAGATTTATTAATTTATTCACTTGCTTTTACTTATTAATTCACTCATTTATTCATTCATTTACTTATTTTGTTACTCATTTCATATATTTTTCTCATATATTAATTAATTCTTGTATTTGTTTATTTATTTATTCATTTATTTCTTCATTGATAAAATGTATTTATTCACTAATTTGAGCATTCATTTGATGAAAATTACTGTAACTCATCAAATAGAAAATGTTTCATAGCAAAAAAATTGTATTTTTCACTTTGTTTTTTGAAGTGAAAAATTTTCACCTTTTTTGGAGGTGAAAAATAACCGCTAAAAATGAAATATAGCATTTCAGCTATAGTTGCATTGAAAACTACATTTCCCGTTCTTTACGCACCCTGTTTTTCAGCTCAAATTTCCCATTTGTTCATTTACAAGACAGAGCAGTCAACTTAACTATTCCATTTTACGACTTAGGTGCTTGAAAAATAAAGTTGATAATCTCCAACGATCGTACAAATAATGCAGATTGCTGCATACACGTGGTTCAGGGCTACGAGGGACCAATTTTTAATGCAAAGAAGTCGGATCTTTAGGATAAAAAGTCAGCTGAGAAAGCTCACACCTCTTCGCATGGAAAAAAGGGGTTCCTTGCAACCCCGAACACATGTCTGCAGTAATTTGCATTACTTGTGCGATAAAACTTTGGAGAACTTTAACTTTGCACTTCTTTTATTTTTAACGGCTCAAATGTTACAAATGGAACACTGTTGCCGTAGGCACTTTAACATGCGAGTTTTCTGAAATTGAATTTTACAGCATTACAGATTAGCTATAACGGTACTGGATATAAAAAATAGCCTAATGAAGCTGTTGATGGGCGTTTCTCTGTAAACTCGTAATTGACTGCCCGGTTCGAGTTTTTTAAAAAGGACAAAGTGTAATGAAGTAATTCTCTCTTAATTCAAATAAAGCATTAATACTAACGCAAATTGTTTAACGCGATTAAGTGTGAAATTACCGACATAGCTGAGAAAAGTTGTGTTGAAATGCCACTTTGTTTACTTTCATAGCCACATTTGTGAAGAAAGTATGCATTTTGATCGTTGTGAAAACAGTCCTCTTGCCAGTGATTTTATAAATGTTAATTAGTTAACTCGTAATTGGCTGTCTGGACTAAGTACTTTAAAAATGATAAAGTGAAAAAAGTAGTTCTCTCTTAATTCAAGTAAAGCATTTACTTGAAAAAAATTTGTTTTGGCTTGAAGTTTAACATAATCAGTGTGAATTTGTCGAAATTGCCGAGAACGGTGTTGAAACGCTACTTTGTTTAGTTTCAGAGCCACATTTGTGATGAAAGTATGCGTCTTGGTCTTTGCGAAAACAGTCCTCTGGTAAGTGATTTTACTAATATTAATTAGTTTAATTATGAAACTTATTTATTATTTCCATGATTTGTGTCTATATCTATCAGTGATTTCGTAACTAATTATGTTCCAATTATTTTGCAAATATTACGCTACTAAATGAAAATAAACCATCCCCTGGCGATATTCCCCTGTCTAGCAATACGTGTCCCCTGTCATGATTTATCAGAAAAACACAAACTTCAATTGGCCCTCTTTTGAACCTAAATAATATTCATTTCCAGAGCAGTAGTATTATAATTATACAAATATGTTAAAAAATATGCCAGGACAGCTTCTGGGGATATTACGAGTTCACAGAGAATCCCCCTAATATATTTTCTTTAAAAGTAAGATGAGTACGTTTTAAAGAAATGGCTAACCAATTAAATGAATCTGCGGATATCTTTTATAAGTTTAAAAAGGGGAAAGTTTTAATGACCCTACTAAAAGCACTAGGCAATCGGAATGTGCAACATGTAGATATGATAGACGAATAACATTACTAGAGCAGTGAAAAAATATACCGTAAGCTCATAAAATCTAAGCGAATTTGCTACGTCATAATTTGCTAAAATTTGGAAAGTGTTGAATTTTTTTTATAACTAAACGATAGGAAATTAAAAAAAAACATTGATAAATGTATTAGATTTTCTTTAGCTTGTATACTTATATAAAAACAAAATCACGGAATAAATGGATGTAATGGACCTGAAGTACTTAAGCAAGCGGTGCTCAAGATTTGTGTGTATGTAATTCCCTGGGGAGTATATATATTATTTCACACAGTTCGAACATAAAAATGAATGTGTGATTTCCTGGTAGTTTAAATTAATCCATCTAAAAAACGATTTCTTTTATTGACAACTCTAGCAACAAACAACAATTTCTTGAGAAAAGGGGAAGAAATGTTCTTAATGGTGTACCTGCACAAAAATGAGTTTATATCACGCTTTGTGAATTGTTTTGAAAGAGTGTAATTGGCCACGTAAAAAATTAATCTTTGTGGACATTTTTTCATTACATTTTGTTAATTGAAAGAAAAGAAAAAAAAAAAAAAAACTACAACATTTTTGGAAAACTAAAAAAATAAATAAATTGTTATTCAATTCAAAAATATTTCGATAATTAATCTTCGATTAAAAAGTAATCTTGAATGAAAGTAGAAGTATGACAGTACAGTGGCGGATCCAGCCAATAGGTTTGGGAGGCGCACTTTTGTAGAAACTACGCTGATTGGGGAAGGGGGAGGGGGTATATAAAAGTATAAAATTTTAAGCATAAAGCTTTGAGTTTACAAATTATCCTGTTTCTTAACACTTTTTAACAAAGAATAATATACATTAAAAATTCTGCAATTCACAAATTCTCAGATAAGTTCAAAAACCGTTCATTCATTGTTGTATTTTTAAATGCTTAAAGAAATTTTAATTGCAGAAGCTATTTTTTATATCAATTCATTAGAGGCGGGAGGCTACCATACTCAGTTATTGCTCGATTTCCCCTTCCAACAAGGGATTTAGTTTTAAAACAATGTTCTACAATATGTAAGAAAGTAGAGTAAGTTATGAGGGTAAACACACAATTCAGAATTCCTAAACATAATGTTCAAAATTACTAACTTTTAAGAAGAATTTATAATATTCCTATTACAATGTTTACATTACCAAGCTCATGGGGAAATTCTTTTGTTAATCATTGTTTTTGAAAAAAATATTTAACTACTACTGCATGGTTTTTATTTCCTTCCTTTTTCTTTTTAACAAGAAAATTACATTTAATTTTTGGGGCTCTAAATCAATAAATTTGTTTTTTAAAAGCTCCCTTTGTAAAAACATGTAACGTTATTGACAAAAATGACAGGTTTCACTCGTTTTCCTTTTCGCTTTTTACGTGACACCCCTTTTAGCGAAGCTTCGATTTTCAAATGGTTTCAACTAATTCATGATGCAAATTTTTTTTTTATTTTTCTGAAGCTTAGTTTTTAATTTACTTCGTGTTTCAATGGTTAGAACGGTCAATTTTACTGGATCTGTTCAATAAAGAATGATTACAAATGAATAAGAGGTAATTATGTAAACTAAACCTTCAAATGTTGATGGCATTTTTTAAATTGGTCCCTAGTCCATGAGATCCACCTGTCACATCTTTTTTCCCCTGTTTTCAAAGACATGTTCTTCGCTATTTTTGAACATATCTTTCAAAATCGCCTCTAAAGCTTCCGCAATTGCCTCTGAAGGAAAGAAACACCATTTCAGAAGTGTTTCTTAACTTTGAAGACATAAAGAAGTTATAAAGAGCTAAATCAGAGCCGCATGGAGAACGGGTTACAACGAGTAAACCTCCAAACCCTCCGTTTCATCGGGAATGTGCAATCTCGGAATCCTTTGGGCGTAAATGCGTGAACTAAGTTTCAACGGAACCAAACGAAAGAGTCATTCTTTGCGATAGTTCTTTCAGCATAAATCGATGATCTTACCTCACTATAACTGTTGAGTCCCTAGTAGCCTAACAGCAGCAATGTTGAGATTTCCTTCGATTAGAATAGTTACTGATCTCAATTCCATTGAAACTGATTCTTTCCAATCTTTGAACATTTTGAAACTACTGCTAGCTGTGTTGTAGAAAATAATACACTTCCTGTAACAACTTGCTTGCTTCAGCTCTAATGGTTTTTTAAGAGTTAAACAAAATATTAAGTAAACGTATTATTTGCTCACCGCTTGTCTCCATTTTTCTGTAGGCGAAAACGAAACTATATGTATTTGGATGCATGACAAGGTCACACTGACGTCATGACCCTTGAATTTTAGCTATTTATTCTTCACCTAAATTAATGGAAATCTGTGAAAATAATAAGAGCAACGCAATGAAAAATCAAAATTAATTTTAAACTAATAAAACAGATTCTTTGATGCCAATTTTTAGAGCCACTATGCCTTTTAAAGCTTTCTTGATACATTTCCCGCTCCGTGATACTGTACTAGAACTGTGTTTTCATTTGTATTTAGTAGTCATGCGGTAAAAAAAAAAAGACAAGTGCGGAGATTTCAGTTGAACAATTTGCTTATTCTATTCTTTTATCTCTGGTTTGTGCTGATTTATTCCCCCCCCCCGGAGATGACTTCCCCTTTTTAAATGCTGTAAAGTGCCCCTACAAAAAGGAAACCACTATGTGATCCACAAAATCCGTCTAAAATTAAACTCCTCCCATCCCCCAAAGAAATCAACCCCCAAATCGCACTCGATAAACATAAGTGACACAGCTCAGAAATTTTCAATTTCTACAAATTGATATATAAAATTTCTCAAGAATTTGTGTTACATACTTCAACCGAAAAATAAATATTCTCCCTTACATTTCAGTTCCTTTTCAAATATAAACGTTTTCAAATCAATTTTACATTATTTTGTCAATTCCAATCATAGGCGTAACTTGACCTCGAAAAGTAGGGGGGCAAACTTTTTTTAAGGATTTTTTTTTTCAATTCAAATAATGCAAAAACTTATTTTTTCAAAAAAAAAAAAAAAAAAAATTAAAATAAATAAATAAATAATAATAATAAAAATAATGATGATGATGATAATAATAATAAAATAAATTTAAAAAAACGTTATAACTTTTTACGGAATGTATATGTTAATGTTTAAACAGAACAAGGCAACAGAGCGTAACGAGTAAATCTAAGAGAAAACTTACTAAGGGATTAGTTGCTAAAATTTCACATGTGAAATAGGCATTGTTCGTTTATTCGGAATATTTCTTGAGGTACATTTTCTATAACTAATGAATTCAGGAAACAGAAATTAGTAAAATGTTAATATTTGTAAATGAATTAGTAAAAAGGTAGTTAATAATGTTAAAAAAGATGTCTCCCCCCTTCACACACATTCGAAGTAAATTAGTACGTAATATTTCTTTTATTTTCAGTAGATTATTTGGCTCTTCAAAAACTTTTTGAGAGTGTGATGGAAACTTAATAAAAAACAGATAGCAGAAGAGCTAATTTTTACTCTCCCCCTCCCCCCCCCAAAAAAAAATCTAAGTCGGATGTCTTTTAATCTATAAGCCTACTTCTTCCGTCCTTCGAATGGCACCTCTGCGGTGCAGTTTCAAAACAAACTGCAGGTTGTACTAATTGGTGGCTGAGTACAAAGTTTTCGAATATTCATAATAATTGCATCTGTAAAACACTAATTATATTTTACTAGGTGACCCGTGCGGAATTCCGCACAAAAAAAAAAAAACTCTAAACTTAAAATTGAGTTATTCAGGTTCAAAGATTTCAGTCCTCGATTGGATGTGTTAGATTTGGTGTCTTAGTTTCGCTCCCCTGCTAAGGCGGTTTATTTTAAAACATTGGTTGTCGTGGTATAAAACAGAGGATACCTTTCTGCCCCCATTAGGATAAAAAAAACCAAAAACATCAATTCCTTGGCATTGTAAAATCTTGTACGTTTGCACAACATCGCCATCAACTGCCGTCGTTCTGACAACTTTTCAAAGAGATCAAAGACACGTTCACTTTTACAACTACTACGAAAGTGATACTCTATAAAATCAAATACCCAAGGTTACTACTAAACTAAAGACTAACGTTATCGCAAAACTACCATAGTATTTTGAAACAATAAAAGTGACAATTAAGGTTTACCGAGCTAAGCCTTGGCTTGAAATGTTGCATTTAAAATTGATTTGAACAACAATGGTAACGAGTTTAACAGTTGAGCAAAAAATTTAACTTTTTCAAACTTCAATCGCTGTCGCTTAAACGTGGATTTTCGAGATTCTCGTTACGCGGCGCTAGAGGAGAAACGTTCTAAAGAACGCATTTTTTTAAATTTTTCGAATGAAATCAAAATGGAGACGATACAATTATTTCGCTAGATAGAGTCAATTTTGTGCCCAAAAATTGAAGTTCGAATAAAAAACGAACCGACACTTTTTAGAGGGTGGGTCTAATTTTCGTCAATAGACCGCGGGATAAGCTTCAAAATCATAAATTTTCATGCAATTCGATAAAGAAATGAGCGAGTTTCGACCGGGTATAGGATTCGGCTTAGAGAAATAATATTGTTACAAATCTTGTAAATAGTTGTTGTTTTTCCTGCCTTGCATCATTTTCACCAGTTTTTCACCTTGAATGGATTAGTCAAGTCATGAATGAACAGGATTTTGCTAGAATGTTGTCGAAATTTCGTTCCGAGTATAAAAAGCTGGCCTTGAACACAGGAGTTAGTTTTTCTCAGATTGGATTTCTGAGAGGCTCGTTTTCATTCGCTTGGGCGAATGGTTGTTTTGCTTTTGTAATTGCTTAATTACTGCTCACGTTAGATACGTGGTGCTGAGTTACTGTTGAGAGTACAGTGTACTGTTTGCTACCTAATTGCTGGATGTTTAGCAATTGTTTCCTGCTCCTTTTGTAAATAAGTGTACATACTTGTAAATAAATTTATAGTTATTTCCTCGAGATTGGAATGCTCATTTAAGAAAGTTCTAGCAATAAAAAGAAAAACCACTCCGAGCAAAAAAATGTCTTCACGCTTAACAACGTTATGGCTAGTGTAAAAACTACAAAGTGTTACAGGGCCGGTATACAAGTGATAAAAGTGATATCTTCAAGATACTTTTGCAACATGTCGCCAGATAAAACCAAAACTGGTGAAAATGATGCAAGGCAGGAAAAACAACAACTATTTACAAGATTTGCTACGGACTCGTTACAATATATGGAATGGAAATTATCGTTTGAAAATAAGGTATACATCATTAAACAAGCAATTTAAAAACAAATTCCTTGCTAAAAAACTAGGGGGCAAAATAATGACTGTGCCCCTGGACCAAAAAAAGTAGGGGGGCATTTGCCTCCCTATGCCCCCCTCAGATTACGCCACTGATTCCAATTGTTGTTTTTGCGTGGGAGGGCAGTGGGACAACTATTTTCACTTTAAACTTAATGTGTAACATTGAGAACGCTCCGAGTTTTGCCATTTCACATCAAATAATTTTAAACTAAAGTGGAACCGTATTTTAAAATTGTTTTACTTTTACAGTCAAGAAGTGCCACAACTCGAAATTCGGCAGTTTTCAAGGCTCAAATTAAACACTTTAGCAAAAGAAATTAAGTAAAGTTAGATCTCGGATTTATTTCAACACAAGTAAATGATACTGAATGAAGATCATATTATATACTGCAGAGTCATCAGTGAGGCAAATAATCTGTAATCAGGTGGAGCATTTAACCTTTTCGGCACGATTATTTGCCACACCCTCTTCTGTTCAAACCAAAAGTCAATATGGCAGGAACCAACAATAAAACGTTTCTTCATGATGTTCTCTTTCCGTACAAACTGATAATTCAACGGAATATTAAAACGCAAGTTACTTAAATATAAATTCTTAAAAGTACTAACTCAGATCAAGAATCAAAATGTGTCACTCTTGATAAGCACTTAAAATAAGCACTTCAAACACAAAAAATGGCATTTATTAAATCTATATATATGAAAGAAAGTCGTGTTAGTTACACTATTTATAACTCAAGAACTTTACAATTAAAATTTAAATATAAACCCCCCATATTACAGAATTGTACGAACACTTTAAAAAATAATTAAAAAAAAACAGGAGGTTCAGTTGTCACCTCCTGTTGATAAGGGCCCCTTAAGAAGGGGACTCCCCTTAAACAAGGGACCTGCTTTAATCGCAAATAGTACGATAAAATTTAATTTTGATGTGTTGTTTAAAATTGTTTTTCCTATTTAAAAAGCTCTCTGATTTCCATGTCATATACTTGATAGTAGCTTTTTGCTTTAACTCGCACAGGTAAAGTAAAATATTATTGTAAAGCCGTCTTTCAAAAGCTTTGCAGATGACCAACAATGGGAATCAAGTTTCCCGTTGGATGCAAATAGTGTAATCGAACCGCAGCTTCCAGTTTCATTATAACTCGCTAAAATTGACAATTTTTCAAAAAAAACATCAGCTGACTTTAGGACCTTATATTTCGATAACGGGGGCGCGAGGGCAAAAACGCGTGTATCCAGAAACATGTTTTACGATGCTCTTTCGATCGGTACTCATTAAAAAAAAAATCATTATTCCATGATCGCGTACTTTCCTGGTTAGGAAGTTATATTTTTATGGAATTGATCACTATTCTGGCCATAAGAGTGTCTGGTCGTTAGTTAAAAAAAAGTGGGATCCAACAGTCCGATTCTCGTACGGTTAGCATTAACCCATCTGATCTGATTTCGACCACATGACTGGTCGGAAACAAAGACAAAACCGTTCGACCGGTGCGAGTGTTTTTTGCTTAATATGTGTTTCCTGATTCTGCACTTAATTGGTCGGGAAAATGTAACAAGCTTACAGTTGGGAAAATGCAAAAAAGCGTATTGTGTCATTTAACTCATCTTTATTTTTGTGGTTTAAAATCTTTCAGGGAGCCACCGTGAATCTGTAGTAGAATTGCGGCTTCTAAGCAGGAGGCCGTGGGTTCCATTCAAACTTTGCCTTGGGCGTTCTTTCCTTCATATGTATTGCAAAATCTTTCCTTCGTTCCTCCGTAGGAAATGCGCATTGTATGCAGTCCTCATGTATGTTGAAGCTGATAAGCTTCTAAGTAAAAAATGATATGTTAACACTACATTGCCTAAGCAAGTCATTTTGACTGCTTTGGCAATGCATACATTATGCATAAATGTACCAGAAATGTAGGAATATTTAACTACAGTTATTAATAAATAGATTCATATGCTGTATAAAAAGTCACAAAAATCTAAGAAATTGTGTCATTATATGTGCGCGGGCAATCTAGAGTTATAGAAAGCTCTCAGCATTTTTGCAAAATTGTATTATTTCTTTTGCTGCATCCACAGGATGCAGCAAAAAAGTATTAGAATCGTGGAGCAATTGAGCGAAACTCTTATATCTTTGCTTTTTGCCTCTAATTCTGCATAAAAAAGAAATGTTGCGAAAAAATACCAGGTTTACGAACATTTTCAATGTTTGAACTATGACGGACTTAAATGTTTAAAAGTGATACTGTAAACAATGTGTACAGTTTTGGGGAAAAAAATTAGGTTTATTCGTATAAGAGGTCAAACTAAACCTTAGTTGTGTAGCTCAATTAGTACTAAAAGAAATGAAATAAAAGTAGACATGCTGATGAATCATGATTGGAATCATTGCTGATTTGGTTCATTTGCTTCGAGAGATAGGTGGAATTGTCAAACCTTATTCCTTGACAATCATACCAGCTACGTCTCACAGAAAAATGCGGAAAATCGACTCAAAAGTAACACGGATAGAAATGGATGTCGATTTTTTTCAGCGTCTTTTTCCAGAAAAAAAAACTGACCCTCCATCGTCACAAAGTGTCACACTTGGTCTTAACCGTCATCTCCTATTGTCACCTGTCGATCTGTTTTTCTTAAGCAGATAGTTACAAGGGGCTGTCTATAAACTTTGTCACGCTTTGACAGGTTAGAGAGATTCGTGAAAATGTGACAGTTTAACAAAAGGAGAGAAGAGGGTAGCAAGGAATGTAACATCACGCATTTTTATAAGGACACGTTAATTAAAAATAGCGTAACATGTGACAGAGGGGGAAGGTGAAGTGTGACACTTTGATAAAGGAGGAGAGAGAGTCAAACATCTCGAAAAAAAAAAAGGCATTTAATGACAGCTCCTAAAGAAAATTTGCGATGGGATATTTTTTGTTACCCCCTATCCCCTTTGACATAAACTCACAATTTCACGACCTCCCCTTCCTCCGTCAAAGTGTGGTATCATTTATAAACGTCTTTAACGAAAACGAGTCATAAATGCTAAATTACCTCAGTGCAATTCCCCCGTTACGGACGTAACAATCAAACTTTAAACACGCGTAGTTCCAATATGGTTAGGTAAGATTCTATCATTTTTTTTTTCTTCATGCAAAATTTGATGTTATTTATGCTATATTCTAAATTTTGATGTTGGTTCCTTGACTACGAAAAATAACAATCATTTTTAACCCGTTACCGCCCAGTGAACTTCTTTTCAGACTCCTCACTGAAAACTATACCTTTCTTATCATTTCTTATTCTTATTGGCTGGTTTCCTAATGAAAATTGGTTTAATGAGAAACCAGCCAATAAGAATAAGAAATGATAAAATGAGTAAAAAACCGAAAAAGCGACGTTTAAAAACACAAATAGATGAAGTTAAAATTGGCGAACATGTTTCAAAAGCATAAAGCTTCCTTCTTCAGCGCCAAGCAAGAAATGGAAAGAAACAAAGTGCCGGGAGAGTTTAAATAGCAAAGGAGCAAAAGCTAGGCCAATCAGGTGTCAGCGTGTGCCGAGCCCTGATTTGGCGTTGCGTTGTCAGAAAATTTAAAAGCATGAAGTAAAATTGGCGAGATGTGTGGAACTGCAAAAGATTCGTTACAAATATTACTTAAATTTTTATGAACATGAAAGGCTTCTAAGAAATCCAACTCACCAACAGTTGAAGGTCTGCAAATAATTTTAGTTTCGGAGAAAACAAATCTATGGCCCATTTCCCAACAGTGTTTCGCGATTGAGGATTTTGAGAGTTCTTTCTTTTTAACATAATTTTCATGTTCCTTTAACCTAAATTTTAGCGCCCTTCGGGTCTGTCCGACGTAACCAATTTGACATTCACATTTTATGTGATAAATGCCCCACTGATCAAATGGTTGGATGGGGTCTTTTAACTTGGAAAAAGTTAGTTTGTTGATGGGTCTGTAAATGACATGAAAATCGAACTTGCTGAGTATTCTGGAAATGCGAGGAGAGATTTTTGAATAAAATGGTAAGACAACGAAATTGGTGGAAGGAACACTGGGTTTTTTGTGGGATGCACTGCGGTTCGAAAGTTTATTATAAGCATTGTCAATGATTTGATAAGAATAACCTCTGTCAACGGCAGAGGTTATTCCTCTTTCTTGCTTGGCGCTGAAGAAGGAAGCTTTATGCTTTTGAAACATGTTCGCCAATTTTAACTTCATCTATTTGTGTTTTTAAACGTCGTTTTTTCGGTTTTTTACTCATTTTAACACAAAGTGAACTGCTTTTAAAATGATAAAATGGTTCAATATGAAACCAGCCGATAAGAAGAAATGATAAAATGGTATAGTTTTCAGTAAGGAGTCTGAAAAGAGGTGATCTATAAATATATCACTGGGCGGTAACGGGTTAAAGTTTGATTGTTACATCCGTAACGGTGAAATTGCCTCTCTGTTCTTAATTAACTCTTTTCTTCTCTCTTTTTTTTCCCAACAGGATGACGGTGTATATCGTCAGTATTTAGAAAGCACCCTCAAGCGCAGAAATTACCAGAACCCCTTCTCACCATCGGAAATTGAGTTCTTGAATGCTCTGAGGAAACGTCAGATCCGATATCACCCTTGCTACTTCAATCCAGTTTCTTGCTTCAGAAGGAAATGATCGCCAGGTTTGGTTCTTCAAAAGTGAAAGACTATCTCGAATATTCTGGCAAAAGGCCCATCATGCTTAGCTTCATTTTATGGTTTAAACGAGTCTAAGTTATTTATGGAACTGTTTCTGAAATAGAAGTGGTAAAACTAATTGTAAATACTTGCATCAGTTATGAACTGTGAATGAATTGTCATTTTTTGTGTTCGATGTCTTTACTCCCTTGAATATGATGAAACTATGTATTGTGAAGAGCTCTTTGTAAAATAATTAATTTTAAATTTGTATAATGTAAATCAATAAAAAAAAATAAACTCATTTTTAATGTCCAATTTCATGTGTAACGAAGTATGATGGATTGTTTTCTTAAATAGCAATTAAAAGTACAGTCCTTGAGGGTTACTTTAAGTCGTGTCGGTTAACTTTGCACGCCTCGTCCAAATGTCAGTACCGTAAAATGGGGTGTATAGGAACAGCGGGGTCAATCGGAACAAAACTTCCCGACAGTACAAAGAAATTCTTCATAAATATACTATTGGGTATTTTTCGCCATTGATTTTTTTTTTTAGAAAGGTATGATCATAGGAAGTAGGAAAAAATTACTTTTGTCATTCTGGCAACGTTACTAGCTTATAAGGAGGGCTGCACTCGGAATGCTAGAAAACATCACATTTTCATAGACTGCAAAACTTCATATGCAAATGCAAACCTTCTTATAATTTAAACCTAAGAGTGGTATGTTTCAATTATGCATGTATCTGAGCAACTAAATACCACATTAGAATTTACATTTTTTAAAAATTGTGTCATAAAAATGAAGAATTCTGAAAAATGACATAGGAAAAGAATTTGCGGGGTGTATCGGAACACTTGATTCTGCTGTTCCAATTCAAACTTATTTAAAGGAAACTGTTTGAAAAATCAAGATTCTAACCCCAATTTCCCTAGTCAAGATAAGAACAAGGATTTATTACTGTTTATCTCTTCTCGTGAGCAACTAGATCTTAGAATGACAGAAAGTTGCAGATTTAAAAAGATTTTTGCTCCAGGAGCTTCTTTTTACCTACAATACATGGGGAAACTCATGCAGACTTTGTGTAGCAAAAGTCCAGAACACACAGTGATGAAGAAGTGGGAAAATCTTACAGGACAATCCCCAAAACCCAGAGATTTCAAGAAACTAAAAAAAAGGCAGTGTTCATCCCAGAAGATGCTATGAAAAAACTTAAGTCAAGCCACAACTGCTAGTTTTAAGGCCAAGTACATATTTGTAGACGATATGAGTGACTTCAATTTATGTTAAAGCTTTGTATTTTAATTCAAAAGCATTTCTTAAAATAAATTTTAATTTTTCATAAGTTCAAAATCATTTTTAATTCTGACAAATTATAAACCTTTACTGGTATAGAAAATAAACTTTTATTTGATAGTAACTATCAGTTCTTATTCTCCCCCAACAATATTACTCATGTTTGTGAGACCTATTATAGGTTAAATTGAAAAAAAATAAAAATTTTAACATCTGTTCCGATTGACCCCTATCAGCGGGGTGATTCGGAACACCCTTTAAATCCTATATATATGAATAATAACTGCTCGAAATGTTTTGTCTTTGCATGGAATATCAAAAGCAAAGCAAGACCGAATTTTTTACTCAAAAAATTCAAATTAAAAAAAATCTTTTAACTACTTTTTTTTTCAATTTAAGCTGAAAAGTGTTCCGATTCACCCCATTTTACGGTACGGTTGGCCTGTAAAAAAGCCAAAAGCGTTGCTATCTCCTGGCAAGGCTATGAAAAAAAATTGTTAGTTATTTATCTTTTTATATTAAACAAGAAGTTCTGTCAAGAACTAAACGAGCCTACTTTCCCGTACATCGACATCGGCATTCTCGCATCTGATCATTATTCTCTTGATTATCTGAGACTGAAAATTATGTCAAACATACCTTTTTAGCACTTAGAGCTGATTTCGAAAAGCAAAATATACCCCTCTCATCAGATGAAATAGACACGTAAAAAGTAATTAACGAATAAATAAAGTTTTGTCGCACCTTTTAAAGAGAGTAACTGTTACAGTTCCTCCGTAGAAAAAAAAATAATAATAAATAAATAAAAATGAAAAGAGCATCAAAACACATTTTATCAAAGAAAGGAAAAAAAAAAGAAAAAAAAACTCGTCCGTTAATAAAATGTCTCGAATTTCACTTTTAATCTGTTGCCAGTTGTTAAATATAAATAAAAAATAAAATGTTCTCGTGAATGAAAAATTTTTGTTACAAAAAAAATCGTCTGCAAAAAAAAATAAAATAATAATAATAATAAATAAAATAAAACAAATGAATAAATAAACAAAAAATCATCTGCACAGTCAGTCATTTTTTTTCTGAGCCTGCATTTCCGCCATGTTTGCGGAGTCGGAGTCGGAATCTCACAGAAGATTCCTCAGACAAGTACTTTACAAACATTATTTATTAAAACCATTTTCTTACAAAGTTAGTTTAAAGGAAATCCGACTTTAAGTTCAGGATTAACATTCAACTTAAATTCCCTGTAGACGCTGTTAATTTTTTTTCTGAACAGTTCAATATTGAACGAAAAATGGTTCAAATCAAAAAGCGAAATCTGGGAATGTATGGGAAACCCTCTCCGAGATCTTTCAAACAAAAAAAAGTTTATTCCATTCGGACGGTTCACTCAAAAGTTATTAAGTGGGGAAAGGTTGCTTGAACGGTTCAATGTTGAACGAAAAAGTGTTCAAATTGAAAATTTAAATGCGGTAATGAAGTATCCTTACTGAGATCCTTCGAACAAAAAAAAAGTTTATTTAAATCGGACTGTTCACTCAAAAGATATTAGGGGTGACAGCTTGATTGAGAGGTTCAATGTTGAACGAAAAATTGTTCAAATCGAAAATGTAGATACGGGAATGAAGTATCCTTGAAAAGATCTTTCGAACAAAAAAAAGTTTGTTCAAATCGGACTGTTCACTCAAAAGTTAGCATCGCGGGACAGGTTGTTTGAACGGTTCAAAGTTGAACCAAAAATTGTTCAAATCGAAAAATCAAATATGGGAATGAGCTGTACTTGCCGAGATCTTTCCAACAAAAAAAAGTTTGTCCAAATCGGAATGTTCATTCAAAAGTTATTAGGGGGGGACAGACAGACCGACCGACAGACCGACCGACCGACCGACCGACACACAAATTCCCCATCTCAATACCCTACTTTCAAATTTTTAATTTTTCGATGTTCATTTTACCTTTTTATTTTTTTTAACTTGGCGATATTTTTTGGACTTGGCGATATTTTTTTAAGTTGGCGATATTTTTTGGACTTGGCGATATTTTTTAGATGCATTAAGCTACTTTTAATACTTTTTTCGTCTTTCTTTTATTTTTAACGGGAAAGTAGGCTAAAAAGTAAGCTCAAAGATATTGCGAAAGGACGTCTGTGGCTCGCCTGCGTCCAGGAGATCCCATAGGACCTAAAGCTTTGAAATTTGGTACAAAATTACTGCCCCGTAGATTTGCGCTAAGGAACCTTTTCTTTAAATTTCGAATTTTTTTTAATAAATTTCTTAAACTAAAATTTCGCATAATTCACAAAATTAGGGGGGTAAAAAAATTACCACCACCTAATATTGTATGCCGTTGGAAATGACTTTTTTTTTTAAAAAAGAAAATGATGATTTCATTTCTTTCATTTAATTAGAACAAAAGATATAAACGATTTAAATTGAGCTAATTTTCAAGGCTCACCTCGAGTAAAACTATATATTCATTTAAAAGATGTTCCGAAATCCGAGGTAACGTTCAGAAACTAATCCGGTGACTCGGGATAAATTTTCGTTTTGTTCATTGCTTGTTTTGATTCAATAAAAGATACACGATGGCTTTTTCGCATATTATCTTCGCTTTTTTTAACGTTAAAGAAAAGTTGTCATTATTATTATGGTATTTTAGTTTAGTTCATTTTATATGAATTGAATTGCTTATTTTAGTTGAATCTGTTTTTTTTTTCTACGGAGGACAAGGAACTGGATTTTCTTTTTGGGCTAAAGTTCTTCAGCAGGGAAAAGAGAGTGGGATGTTTCTTTAAAAGTGTTAGTTAAAATGCAACTTTGTCTTTTTTATTTATTTTACGATTTTTTTTAAACTGCAAAAAAAAAAAAATACTAGATTTTTAAAGGGTATGTAAGCATTTGAGTTAAAGAAAATAATTATTTTACATTAACCGTTTGAGTCCCAGCCGGTTTTGAAAAAACACTGTAGAAGAATCCTAGCCCGCTCAATTGCGATTTTTTTATAGATAATGCGAAAAGACCCAAGCAGTGCAATGGCGTTTGTTTAACCTTTTTGCACCTAACGGGAGGCATACGTCCTAAGCAAATATCAAAAAATTCTTTTGGGATGAGAACTCTTCTTGGTCTTATGGAAGATATTCCCACCAGTCCTACCAAAATTTTTGAATGTACTTTCGTTCATAGCGGGTAGGTGATTTTTTATAAAAATATATTCTCTACATCATTCTAGTGTCTCCTACTCATAGTTTGATACCAAAATTGTTCTGGTGTAAAAAACAAAGTCGCCGTGAAAGGGTTAATTTTGTGTCGCGAAATACCAAGCGGCGCGATAGTGCTTCTTGTATCTCTTAAAGATGCAAACCTAATCTGGCAACGCTGTAATGCTGTGATTAGGATCTGCGTAGCCTTCACAATGCTGACATGTTTGTTGCTCCAACTACAGCAGCAATTGTGATTCTCGTATTTTTTTCATCACTCCATCACATTTATTGCAATCTGACAAGTAATTGGGCCTATTTTTCAGATAATAATTACTTTCAATAAAAATTGTGTGTTTAAAGATGATTAGACGAATGAACTCAAGAAGGTAAGTGAAAAATTAATCTAGATTTACTGTTTAACTTTTTCTGAATTTGGTGCATCCCCAAAAAGGCAGTGAATCGAAAACGAAAATTTATAAATACAAATCCATGTGATTATATTATCGTCGACGATGCATACTATTTTTCCAGTAAAGTGCTAAAATAAAACGCATTTTGAGAACTTGAAGGATATCGATACCGATTTATCCAATCGATCTTTTAAACTATAAATAAACAATAAATAGCAATTGAATCAACCGCTTCAATTGGTCAAATTATCATAAGCAGAACAAAATCCAGCTTTATTGAATCAAAACTGCTTCGAACAAACGTAATTCATATGAACAGCGCCACTGTATTTGCGTTACTATGATGTATTTGCATCAGTAAACCAAAGCGTTCGACTTCGTCAATTGGTAACGCACTGTCAGTTGTCTAGATTGCCTGAAATGTGCTGAATTTTCTTGACATAAAATCTGAACTGCACGATCTCTCTGTCTGGTACTTAAACGCTTATGGGGTGGGAGGGGGGGGGTTATTTCATAACGTTCCTTTTCTGTGGGGAAAGGGGAGAGAGGGTTACTTTCGTTTAAACATTGTAGTTATTGGATAGTTAGATAGGATTCGGATTATAGGATTTAGTTAGACAGGATGCAGCGAGTTCGGCGATAAACAATTCTTCAGGTGGATTTTGCATTTTAATGTAATTCATTAACTCTTTTATTTATTTGGAGAATTATTTAAATTGCACAACGAGGGGCATGAAGTACATCAACTCCCTCGATCGAGCCGCCATGGACAACGAACAGGGGCTGGCGAGCGAAGAAAAGTTGGCACTATTGTTGTAAATGCATCATTGAATCATTCCAAAAATACTGTTTGGAAGTTATTTGGCGCAGTTAAAATTGCTTTTCCTGTTATGTAGTAATATTCAATATTATTGATATAAATCTTGTGATTTTTTGAAGTGCAAAGGGAAGTTTTTAAACATTTAGAAATGGGACTTTATACTTTGAAGTGGTGCTACGTTTATTAAAAAAAAAATGCATCCCATTTCTGCCGTAGTTCGAAGTTACATGTTAAGGTAATTTTGGATAGCCTAATACATGTTAGGGTAATTTTGAACCAGTCTAATAATTCATTTTATAAATGGATTTAGAAATCATTTCTTATTTTTTAGAAAACTACATACTATTTTCGGAGTTTTTCCTCCCTTTTAAACGAACAGAGAAAATAACTTAAAAGTGAAGCATTTTATAATAGGGAAATTATGACTCAATTATCTTGCTTTACTGCAGTGCAACGTCGCTGCTCATGTGCTACTTGATATACATAAAAGTGCTTTTCAGTTTTCAAAATTGCTTTTATATCTATAGGTGCAGACCGAAAGTTTTCATATTCCGACAGAATAAGTGCTTAAGATGCGTTCCCAAAAAAAAAAAAAAAAAATGCTAGCAACAACATTAAGGTAAGGCCAAAAATTAAGTAATATTTGCTAGTTTAAATCTGCTTAGCTATTTTAAATATAAATGCAGCTTGTTCCCATTAGACATTTATTTTCGCAACCGTTCGTCCTAGATGCATACTTTCAGTTGCAAAAATGCTCAAAAAAGCACAAAACGTTTAACATTAGTACGACCAATATTCACCGGGACATAAAACACAGCGTTTTGTGACTTACACCACTTAGCACTCGCTGTCAATAACAACTGTTAGGATTAAATATGGCGGCTAACAAGGTTTTAAAGTTACATCTGTGCACAAAGTGCGCTTTTTCAAATTGTATTTGCTTGTACTTTTTCAGGAAATAGTGTAACATTCGGATTTATTATTCAATAGTAATGAAAAATATAAAAATTGCGTTGTTTTGCTTGGATAACCTGGCATTCTACTGAAAAGGCGATATGTTAAAATCTCAACTTCTGCGTGGTCCCTTAAAATTTTGAACTGAAATTTCTCCTTGAGTTTTGGTGGCAACTGTTTCAAACTTTTAGTTTTGGTATTATTTTTCAATGCAGATTTGCTTCCTTTAATATAAGTTAGAGGATTCAGAGTCTCTGCCAAAAATTGCCAAACATAGCGAGAAATGATGATCAGAATATCGATTTCTTCGAATGTATGAGACTACAGAGATCGGTTAAGTGTCCATTTCTACATAAATTTAGTAATTTTTTTCAAAATGTTTCCTAACTTTGAGGCTATGTATTTCAACAACAAGGACGCGAGGGCAAATGACTTATGTTTGAAAAAAACATATTTTACTATATTCTTTCAATTGCTACTTCTTTATTTTAACTTTTTCATTTCCACGCAATCGGATGATGTTTTGGTAACAAAAACTAGTGGAACACCCGATCGCAAGATGATGCGACTTGTTTCACAAGAATAATATGTTCAACAAGTACTAAGATTAATAATCTTAGTACTATTTTTAATTTAATTAAATATTAAAAGAAAAAAAAACAGACTCTGATTACCGAACTCATATTAAAATGAACCTCACTGATCAGAAAGCACTTTAAATTTCAATATATTTAGCTGTTTTCGAGAGGACATGGTGAATACAGAAAGGAGATGATTATCCTTACTAGTAAAATTTGCTAGTCTTAAAAGCGGAATTAAGAAAAAAAATTGAAAATGCTTTTAAAATACTTTTACTAAAATCAATTACAAGTCTATTATTTGTTAACAAATATAAACTGGCAGCAGATAATGAGTTTTCTTTCCTTGTCTGCCAACAATGACATCGGTTTCCAATCGCGGGAATAAAGGCTTAGCCGCCTTTGCTAAAAAAACGTTATAATTCGAGTTCTATATGACACGGAAGTTCCAAACCCATTCTATCAGACGCACATTTTTTTTTTCATTTCTTTCGGTACTACTGTTTTAAATTTTCAAGTATGTTTTCTCTTCAAAAATCGTGAAAAACGTTTTAAAGATTTTTGATTAAAATCTTCGTTATTTGTTTCATCCAAAGAGGAGACCTAGCTATAAACACTTTCCACCAACTTTCCTTTCAAAAAAAAAGGTGCATCCGTTTAGGCGCTAGAGTGCCACAGACAGATACGCAGATCGACAGATACACACTACACAGCCATGTCAAACTTATAACCTCTTTCCTTGTTGCGTCGAAGGTTAAAAAGTCGTAAAAATACCGAACATCGTCGTATAAATTACTTTCAAAATTTCTTCTGGCATACAGTTGAAATGTTACCCACAGAATGAGGTTGAGCCCTCCAAAAGTTTTATCAATTTTTCTTTAACCCATTACCCGCTGGTGTTGTGTTGACGCAACGGTTATTATAAAAAATCATAAAAAAATTCGCTATTTAACTAATTTTTGTACCGATTTCAGTTTTAGGTTTAAGAACAACCATATAAACATGTTAAGTAAACAAATTGCCTCAAACATTTTTTTTATATGTAATAAAAATTGTGGTTCTAACATGTTTTTTTTTTTTTCCTGCTCAAATTTGTGATTTATTTTTCTATTAAAAAAGTTAGAAAAAAAAAAGTTTGGGTCTGCCGGTTAGCCTTTTACTCGCTGGTGTTGCGTTGACGCAACGGTCATTATAAAAAATCATTAAAAAATCGCTATTTAACTAATTTTTGTACCGATTTCAGTTTTAGGTAAAAGAATAACCATAAAAACATGTTAAGTAAAAAAATTGTCTGAAACTTTTTTATATGTAATAAAAATTGTGGTTATAACATGGGTTTTTTTGCTCAAATTTGTGATCTATTTTTCTGTGAAAAAAGTTAGAAAAGAAAAAAGTTTGGGTTTATATGTGAATTACTCTTAGTCAAGGTCACTTTAAAAAAAATCCACTCAGAAATTGATTCTGTGGGGGAGGGAAGGAAAGCAAGAGAAGGTGTTGCGTGAACGCATCGTCAGCGAAAAAGGGGTAGTCTGTCTCAACTGCTCTTCCGAAAGTCATAGATTTCATTTCTATTCTGTGCGTTTTGACTGTGCAAGCTTTTTTTTTCGTCTCCGCCTTTTGAAATGCTCAGAACAAGATATCTTAGTTTAAGAAGTATTCGAACAGGTTTTTGAAAAAAAAAAATAAATAAAAAACTCTGATGATGATGATGATGATTCGAGATTCTACTTACGGTAAAATTGAGCCTTGTAAAGATCGTTTCTCGTTACTCCAGAATTCATAAGAAAACTGTTTCTGCTTTGTATCATTGAGCTTAGCTTTGTATCATTGAGCAATATAACATGAAATTGGGTAATGTTGATTCGTGCGATAATTTAGTTTCAAATTATAGAATTAAAGTCCGAGAGAAAAAATGGTGGTCAATATTCTGATGTATCGATGTTGCACAAACAAATGCTTGGAAACTTTCAAGACTATCTGAAGAAGGAAATAGAAAGTCACTGTTGGATTTTAGACGAGAAGTTGCCCTTAATTTTTTACAGCCTTTGATACCCTTTGATAATAATACACAGAAGAAAAGTACAGCTACATGACGGCCAAGTACATTCACCCCACCAATGCCAGTATCTGTGGGAATTTTACAGCAAGGTTTACAAATAACAAAAAACTACGGTGCAAGTATTGCCATTGTGTTGTTTCTGAAACCACTCGGGTACCCGAGCCCGAGTAGACAGATCTACCCGATTTAACGCGAAATTAGTACGGCTTCAGTTTTTACGAGCACCATTAAGGTAGAAGCCCGATTTCGCTCAGAGCGCTCTGCTTGTTTAGAAACTGCTCGGTCTGAGTAGGTTTTGAACTATATTATTTAATTATTTATTTTACAATTTGCATATTTATTTTGAATTGATGCTTTGGTAGGTGGCGTTGTAACGAAATACCTGTTTGTTGTCTTAAAAGCACGCGCCACTTGCCAAACTGGGAGAGCCTTTTGCTTGTCATGCAAGATGCATGAGGCCAGATTTTCAAATGTATTTCAGCAAAATAAAACGCTACGAGTTCACAACTGTTTCCTTTATGCCTGAACAAGTGTATCTATTATATACAGCTAAGTAACATAATTATTTATCGAACCTGAATAATGCATGTTATATATTTAAAGTTATTTAGTGTTGGGGAAGTTTTCTTCTGATTTTGCGCGGTCAAATTAGTTAGAACTAAAATTTTGTCTTTAGGATATGAATTCCCCAACATTAGTGGCGTCCGCGACAGGATACCGTTAGTATTTTTGAGATATTTGTAAAAGTATTTAGATTTCTTGGAAATTTTCCGATACTTAGTATTTTTGATAAATTTTCGGAATTTTCAAGTTTTTTAACCGACTTCGAAAAAGGAGGAGGTTCTCAATTCAAAGCGTATACTTTTTTTTTTTGTTTGTTCGCACATAACATCTGATCTACTGAACCGATTTGGACAATTTTTTTTTTAATCGATAGGAGATGGTGTAACTTAGGTACCATGTACTCATATGACGATATTTGTTCACTAGAAAAAAAGTTATGATCGAAAAACTAACATTTCATGTCACTTAAAACAATATCTGCTATCGTAAATTCTTACTGTACTGAGAGACCCGATGGTCAAGTGGTTATGCTCGTCAGATTGAAGTCCCTGATGGAATGAGATCGAGTCCAGGTCTGCAAGGATTTTTTTCGAATAGCTGCATGTTTTTTTTTTTTTTAATGATTTTAAGGATTGTAATGTCCTTATGTAGGTACATCCTCCCATGGGAATGTACCCCATATTTTTTTATGGTACAAAATGACAGTTTTGGTCGGATCTTTGTTAAAATTGGCAATGCGGTCCTTCGATGCTGTAGAATTTTCTTATGGACGTTTGCGCCCTTTTTGGGGACTTTAAACCGATTGTGGCAATAAATGATTTTGATTTGCGGCACCTATATTATTTTTTCAAAAATTATATACACAATCAATTATATTATGTTAATTTGTGTACCTTTATAAAATTCTGTATTTTATACCTTGCATTTACGTCAAATTCAAGGTAAAATTAAAAGTCAAAAATTCTGAAGATGATAAATATATGTTAAAAATTAAAGTAACTATTTTTGTGATTTTCATATTGGTTGTGACCAAAAAACATCATTACAAACAAATAAAATGTATCAAACACCATGAGTGCTGAGTTATTGCGAAAAATCTGCTGTGTAATGTTTTTTTGCACTGCGAGGGCGGGGGGTATGAACGATCATTAAAGTGACACACATTTTTAAAAAATAAGATTTTGATTTGTGGTGTTTGAAAAAAGCTTAAGAGTCCACTTTAGTTGAAAATTATTTTCCATGAAAAGCAAAAACTTGCACCAATTTTCCAAGTCTTACTCTAACTCCTTCTACCACAATTCAAATTACTTACTTTTACTTTCAATTTTTAACAGACTTCAAAAAAGGAGGAGGTTCTCAATTCAAAGCGTATGTTTTTTTTGTCTGTTTGTTCGCACATAACATCTGATCTACTGAACCGATTTGGACGATTTTTTTTAAATCGATAGGAAATGGTTAACTTAGGTACCATGTATTCATATGACGATATTTGTTCACTAGAAAAAAAGTTATGATCGAAAAATTAAAATTTCATGTTATTTAAAAACAATATGTGCTATCGTAAATCCTTACTTTAATGAGCGACCCGATGGTCAAGTGGTTAAAAGCGTCGGGTTGAAGTTCCTGATGGAATGAGATCGAGTCCAGGTCTGCAAGTTTTTTGAACAGCTGCATGGTTTTTTAACTATATTTTGATTATTTTAAGTGCATTTACACTAAAAAGAATGAAATAAAATATTTTTGAAAAAAAAAATAGAACCGACTTCCGTTGGAAATTGCTCTAAAAAGTAAAAAATAATTTTTTTCTTTGAACACCATCGAAACTACTTTTAAACATAAGTTTTGAAGTCGGCGCAAAAACAATGTATAGAATCATACGCAACTACAATTCAACTATAAATATAAATTTTAATGGATTCATTTCATCAATTACCACACATTCGTGTAATTGTACAAATATTCTGCTTTAAATTTTCAATGGTTTCTTTGAAAAAATGTTGGCAAAATATGGTTAAATATCATTTTACCTATCGTTTTTGCGCCGACTTCAAAACTTATGTTTAAAAGTAGTTTCGATGGTGTTCAAAGAAAAAAATTATTTTTTACTTTTTAGAGCAATTTCCAACGGAAGTCGGTTCTATTTTTTTTTTCAAAAATATTTTTGAAGTAAATGTTTAAATATTAAAGCATTTTGTAACTGTGTTTTAAAGAAATATTTTGCAAATTCAACTTTTAATGTTAAGTATGAAGTCTTTAAAGTTTCACGCATTGAGTGTTAAACGTACAGGTTTAAGAACTTCTTTTACGAAAACTGCAAACGTCGTAAAAACGGAGTTAGTTCAAGAAGCATTTTCGGTTGATTTAGTAAGAGATGAAATTACTAAATTGCAAAATGTGCATTCACTAAAACTAATTGACAATCAAATTCTTGATTTATTAGTTGAAGTAGAGGGAATTAAAGAGGATGATCTAAATACAGAAATAGAACATTGCGAAGAGTATTCTGATCAATTCATAACTTCGTCTCGGGAAGTTAAGGAAAAATTGCAAGTTTCTAAACCAGTTAAATTGGAATCGAGGTCAATTGATACCTCTGACATTTCTTTAAATAGAATTAAGCAATATCGA